>CANXYC010602542.1:0-40027 GCA_948193065.1 Aleurites moluccanus | reverse complement strand
CCTCAAAAACTGGAAGAAAAAGAGCAATTGGCCACTGTATATTAGACTTCTCTTACAGCACAAAATGCAGAGTACCTCTCAATGAGTTTGGCACAACTTCAAAACAAGTTTGCTAATCTAGAAATTTGTAAATCCTTGTTTAATTAGTACGCTATATAGGGGATGTGAATTGTTCGGAATCTTGTCGGAAAATCCTGAACCGAATTAAACTAAACCAGTTCTGTTGGGTACAGTTCGATTTTGGAAAGTCAATAGTTTATATAATGGGATTGAATTCTTTTCAAATAGTATGTTTTATTTTTATGGAAATAAACTTCAAATTTTAATTAAATAAGGAATTAAAATCATTCATTCTATATAGTTATAAGATTATTATAGGAATAAATCCAAGTTTATTTAAAGAAGGAAGGAATTATAAGTCATTAACATATGATATTAGTAAAAGTTAATTCTGGAAATTAATGCTAGTATCTGGTTAAATAAGGCAAGTATTAGAACTCATTGAGTCATGATATTATTAAGTTTTTCGAGATCGAATATTAGTCAAATTTTAAGTTCATTCCTAAATAAAATTAGAAAAAAAAAATCTCTAAATTCATCTAATCTTTTTAAAATTGAATTACAGATTTAAAATTGATAGATAGAATTGTAATTCAATTTTAATTTTAAATATGTAGCTCAAATGGATTACAGATTACTTAATGTAAGATTTTAAATATTATTTTTAATAATTAATACTTTAAATAATATTCTTAACAAATGTAAAATTTTAATATAAATTTTGGAGAATCAACCTTAAAATATAACTTGTTAAGGTTTGAGTTAAATTTACTATTATTTTCATTTTTTTAATTAATATGAAATTTTTCCACATCCTCAAATGGTAACTGAATATATTTTTTTTAAACCTAATTGTCATCTGACAAGCAGATAATATTTTGTATGTTTGTTTGGTTTCTAAGAAAGCTTTTGGTTTCTTATTTGTTTATTCTTGGTTTATTAATTATTGAAAATTCTGACTTTTTAGTTTCTTCTTCGATATCTTCCATTGAAATTGACTCTGTTTTTTTTTTTTTTTTATCTTTCGATTGTTTGGTTTAAAAAATATGTATTTGTTTGGTTTTGATTTTAGAGGATTTTGAGCTTATAATTTTATATCCTTTCTGATATTAGGAGAGTATTTAGATTTATTTAAAATAAATATAAAATATTATTTTAAAATTATTAAATAAATTTTTTAAGTATTTGGATGATAAATTTAAAATATCTTTTAAAATTTAAAAATAAAAAAAAATTAAATTAGATATGATAATTTTTTTTAAAATATTACTATTTTTGTTTTCTACCCAAACACCTTCTATGTTAAAATTTAGTATAAATTTTACAAATAGAAAGGAAAGTGTATATATTAGATTAAAAGTTATCAGATGCATTTGGTATACATACAATTTCGAAAATTTATAAAGGAAAAATTTTGGAATTTAATATCCCCAATTTCGAAATCCCATAAGTTTTAATAACTAATATTTTTAATAATATAGATATATAGACGAGAATTATAAAGAAATTATCTCTAAAAAGTAATAGGATAATCTTTATCTATTAAAAATTTTTAAGTAATATTTTTAATGATATAGATATATAAAAATATAGATAAAATCAAAAAATTAATTTTAGATGAAAATTTTTTTTATATAAAAAGTTGAATTTGAATTACTTAAATAAATTATGTTGTCTAAAAAATTAAATTTAAATAAAAAAAAAATATAAACTAATATTTTTTTTTCAGTTATTATGGCCAAGACTCGTCATCATGATTGTCAAAATTAGACCTAATCGATCGGTCATATTGGAAAATTGAAAATCAAACTAAAGACGGTCCGGTCAATTTTTAAAAATTTATCCTCTAAAAATCGGTTAAAAAATTAATGAACCGACTGATTAACCAGTGAACTAGTCGAATTGGACCAATTTTTTCGGTTTGAAATAGTCAGATTTTTTTTTTATTTTTTTATTTTTTATCAAAAATAATAAATATCAAATTATATTTATTTTCATTATATATATAATAAATATCAAATTATATATATATATATAAAATAATTTTATTTATTTTAATTTTAAAATAAATATTAAAAATAAAAAAATAATATTTTTAATTAAAAGTATTTATTTTAAAATTATTTTGTTTTAATTTTAATTAAATAAATTAAAATATTCATTTACTTTTGATTAAATAAAAAAAGGCAAAAAAAAAAAAGAAGCAAAAATCTAGACAATAAAAAATATTGACATTTTAATATTTTTTTATTTTTATTTTTTAAAAATATATAACAAAAAAAAAAGTAAAAAATTTATATGAAAGGACCAAAATATATGACAGAATTAAAATATAAAAATTAATTAATTAATTTTTTTTTAAATAAGAATACAAATATTAATTAAATAAAACTTTTTTTTTTTTTACTTTCTCTTTACGTTGAATTTGATATAAATATACACTATGGTGTCATGGTGTGCAATTAAAACAATATTTTCCATTGGAGGTATACAATAATGTATCTACCTTCTATTTACTGCAACCAGAACCTTCCATTTCTTTACAATCAAATGATGATAATAATATATATGTTGAATCAAACAACTCCTTATTTTGATTTTTTAGCTAAAATAAAAAAATAATTGACTCTCTATTTTTCTTTTTATTTTTTTTTTATTATTTTTTTTTCTCTTTTTATTGTTTATAGAATAAAAAGTATTATTAAAATATGTATAATTTTTGAGATAAATTAAAATAGAGAATTAAATTATTTATAATATAATAAAAATAAAATAGAAAGTGTTGTTGAGAATAATTTTATATAATTTAATAATTAAATCAATTATTATGATTTATAATTATTAAAATTAAATTAAATTGAAATAATTAAATATTTTAATAACTGAAAGTTTGCAACCGAACCAAATCTTTAGTTAAAAATTCATGGAAGTGCACTGATTGTAGATAACTTTATTATATTTCTAATAAACTATTGATGATGGAAATAGAAGAAAGGAGAAGTGGCCCTCCGATAATTCATGTCACCATCATTTCCAACTTTCCTCCCATTATGACAAAATAGAAACTATTCACCCACTACTTGGACCATTTATATGAACCTTCCAAGTAATTGTTCACACCAATATCAGACACCATTAAATTTTTCAAAACTTCACAACAAATATGTGAATTTTTACATAAGAATAAGATAAAAGTATAACATTCAATGTGAACGTAGACATTCTGCACAGAAATACTACATAGATTTAACATTGGAAAGGCAAACAATCTTATTGTCGAGTCAATTGAACCACGAGCCAGTATATAAAATGGAAGAATGGCAAATTGTGATTCTTTGATGACTGAACAGTGAAAAACAAGTACAGTAAAACCACAATAAATTAATAATATTGGACAGTAAATTCTATTAATTAAAAAATATATTAATTAATCAATAAATTAATAATTTATTAATTTAAAAAAATATTTATAATTCAATAAATAATATTTAATCCATTAAAAAATTAGTGTTCTACCCAATTTTATAATTAATTCAATATAAATTAAATGAATTAAAAAAATATATGATAAATTAAATATGAATGAATTAAAATGAAAAAAAAATATTATTAATTGAATATAAATTAAGTAAATTGAATAGAAAAATATGTCTAAATTGAATATGAATTAAATGAAAAGTATAAAAATTATGTGAGTATAATTGTTTAGATTTAAAATAATTTTTATATAAATTAATTTAAATTATCGCTTATATTTTTCATAGTTATAATAACTTTTCATTTAAAAAGTATTTAAAAATCAATTATGACAAATAAAATATATAAAACATTATATGAATATAGTAAAAAACATCCAATATATACTAAAAAAGAATTATAATAAAAAATTTATAAAAAATTTCACTTAAAAATTAGTTAAGATATAATAGTAAATACACTCAAATAAAATTACAAATAAAAAGATACTCAATATATTAATAATATTTCATAAATTTTTATTGAATCGAAAGTTCAATCCTAGAACTTTTATATTCAATAAGAAAAATTAAAAATAAGATCCAATTAAATTTAAACTTAAAAAAAAAAAAAAACCTATATTTTAATAAATTATAATAGTCTATTATATATAAAATAATGATAAATTATTAATGATAAATTATTAATTTATAATATAAATAAAATTATATAATTATATATAAATTTTCAGAAAAATATTATTTTATTAATTTATTAAAATTATTAATTTAATACACTGACTCAAATCAGAACAAGAAAAAATTATTATATAATAAAAGTTATTAATTTATCGAGTATTAATTTAAAATAATTTTTATATAAACCAATTCAAATAATTACTTATATTTTTCATAGTTACAATAATTTTTCATCTAAAAAGTATTTAAAAATCAATCATGACAGATAAAATGCATAAAATATTATATGAATATAATAAAAAACATCCTATATATATTAAAAAAGAATTATAATAAAAAATTTATAAAAAATTTCACTTGAAAATTAGTTAAGATATAATAGTAAATACACTCAAGTAAAATTAGAAATAAAAAGTACTCAATACATCAATAATATTTCATAATTTTTATTAAAATTCGAAAATTTAATCCTAAAACTTTTATATTCAATAAGAAAAATTAAAAATAAGATCCAATTAAATTTAAATTTAAAAAAAAAATAATAAACTTATATTTTAATAAATTATAATAGTCTATTATATTTAAAATAATGATAAATTATTAATTTATAATATAAATAAAATTATATAATTATATAAAAATTTTCAGAAAAATATTATTTTATTAATTTATCAAAATTATTAATTTAATACACCGACACAAATCGAAACAAGAGAAAATTATTATATAACAGAAGTTATTAATTTATCGAGTATTAATTTATACAAATTTTTCTGTAAATTGATTATATGTTCGCATTATTCGACAAAACTTGACAACGTGCATAATACTACCTTGTAAATTTTTAATCCATTTGACACAAATAATACATTGGTGTGTGGTATTTCCTTCTGAATATTCAACAAATCATGAATGAACAATTAAATAGAGAATAAATGTGAGAGAAAACTTCTTCCTTTGGACATAACTTAAATCTAATCCTAGTTGTACTAGCACTTCAATTTAACGAAAATCACACCAGAAAATAAAGCAAAAATTGATACATCATCAAAAGCCTAAGATATTAAGCAGCCTGGACAGCCACAGCCTCAACAAGTGAAACTTTGATCAGCAAATATCATTATCAGTAACGATGATACAACAAATATGAATATCATTTTGTTGCCTTCAGTTAGACATCTTACATGCATTAACCTAAATAAAAAGAGCAAGTTATGCTTTTTTCTTTTCACAAAACAATACATGTTAAGCATCAAGCATATCAAACACAGATCATAAACATACCAATAAGCAAGGTTGGTAATTTGGTACCACTTGAAACACAGAGATCCAGTGTCCTGTCCCCTAATTGCATCAACATTAAATTATACCAAATACTGTTCTACCAAAACAAGAGAAGTGACCTGATTTACGACGTGTACTAACGCAAGTGACCTTATCTAAGATCCTTTCCATGCCAAAACCTTTCATAAACTAACAAAGACTCTCTGTTCATTTTTAATAAAAAAAAATTAAACATATATTCAATTATAGAAATAAATATGGAAATGACAGAACATAGAGGAGTTTATCATCTGTATTCGCCTAAATTAGTAAGAAACATGGATTGGTAGAGCCATAAGATATTAACAGCCAATCATTAACTTTTTTAAAAGGGAGAAAAAGAAAAAGAAATAGAATTAAAAAAATAAAGAGAGAGAAAGGAGGAAAAGACTCGCAGATGAAGAGATTCTACATACATGGCCAACACATCATAAGATCGATATCATAATCAAACAAATGCATAAATAGTTATTCCATAAAAGACACTAGAACATTTATAACAGAACAAATATAATGAACTAAGTAACAGCCATATTTCATAAGTTTGATCACTAGTCAATAATGCAACAGGCATGATGCAGCATTTGTTATTGTTCAAATTATACTCCAGAAAGAAAACCATAACTTTAACCCAACATTAGCATGAGAAACATACCACTATGACCACAATCTGTGAAAATTCATATAGAAAATAATATGACTCATAACATGAGTCCCAACAAATCAATTACTGAATGGAAGCATTATACCTCACAGAAATTTTGTAATGTTTCCTATCAATACAAATCAATAAACAGCAATTTTAACAACAAGGGGGAAAATAAAGGAAAGAAAAAAGTATAGAACAGTTCTTACCAAGAATCTAACCTTAAACTATATCTCTTACAATATCTCTCAAATTGCTACAAAATGTAGCACAAACGCCATTAATCATTCAGTTAGCATAATGTGGGGCCCTGGCAGCCATACTAGCAACCTGAGCCTGCATCTGCACGGCCCTAACTTTCGCAGCAGTAGCCCGCTGGAAAAACTGTTCCCTTGACAACAACCTTACATTCCTCAAGTATTGATCAAAGGGCACTGCCCCTTCTTGCACAGCCTTATCTAAGGAATAAACCACATCCTCAATGGCTAAATCCGCTGATGTACACTCCAACATCTGCTTTGATAGAGCATCAGAACACTCAAACACATTGTCCACATCTAAATCCCCTGTATTCCCTTTAGTTTTCCCATCATTTTCTCTTAACCACGCCTCTAGAAAATCAGAATTCATCAATACAACTTGTAATTGCGCCTCTAACCCTTCCTTCTCATCTTGCATCTCCTTAAGTCCTTTACTAATCTCCTCCTCCCTCCTCCTCAAGACAGCCTGCGCACTGAATAAACCCTCCATCTCCGCCTCCCTTGATTTCCTCAATTGCAGAATATCCCCATGAACTGTCTCCACAATCTTATTAATAGCATTCCTCTTATAAACCTCCGCAGCATCATCCGTCTGTGGACGCGTTGGCGCCCCACCACCGCTACCACCGTACGGAGACGGCGGGTAAGGTCTATTCATTGGACGCGGATATCCAGCGTGTCCTGTAGTGGGCCCAACAGATCCGTAACTCGACGAATGAGATAAATTGGATTGATTTGAAGCATAATTGAGAGAGGGGCTGGGGCTGGGGCTAGGGCTAGGACTAGGGTTTGGGCGGCGTTGAGAATAAAGAGGAGGATCACGGCCAAAAAAGCCACTTAATTCACGAACTAGATCGACAAGATTAGAACTAGGGTAGATCCAATTTTGCAAATAAGGCACAGAAACTAACCCAGAAGGATTAACATGAGGGTGAGGTCGTTTGATGATCATATCACGCGTTGGATTGACATAGACACAAGGTGGGTGTCGAGGATAGGACTCCATGAGCCAGATGATTATAGGAATATTATAAGTAACCCCTTGAAACGGCATAGGGATAGTGCCGTCGGCCTGGAGAAGATTAACGGAACGACCATCGTTATGGGTAAAGGTAGCAGTTTTGGGTTCGAGAGAAGGGTAGTCGGCGATGAGAGAAAGAAAGTGTTGGCGGATCAACCATTTGGTGTCTTCTGTATATGGGAGAGAAGAGGGGCCGCGTTGAGAAAGGACTGATGAGAGAAATTGTTGAGTCGCTTGGTGGTTGGATGGTGTCGCCGCCGGTGGCACCATTGGGACTATCGGTGATCGGTGAGGGGTTCGGGTTGTTGAGATAGAGAGAGATAACGAGAAGAGGGCAATGAGGAAAAAAAATAATGTAAAACTGAAGTTGGAGGAGACCCGACTTCAGAAGATAGCTTAGAATGCTAAGCAATTTGTTTGCGCGTATTTTTGGATTTTTTTTTTTTACTTTTATTATTTATTGTTATATAATATATAATTATATATTACTACAAATTAGAAATATGGGTTTATTGGGCTTTTTTGATAGTTAAAAGTTGGGCCAATCCCTTGGAGGTATAAATGGGTCAATTAATCATATACCAAAGCCTAATGCATATCATTCAAGATTCTAAAGGATAACGAAAACATAATGGATATTGGATTTAAAATCTACCTCTCACTCATATTCAGACCAATAAAAAAATCGATAAATATAAAAATTCAATGGTTAATTAAAATTTAAAATAATTAAATTAAAATTAAATTAAAAATAATTAAATAAATATTATATAATAAAAAATATAAATTAATCTGTCAATATTAATTCTTTTATTTTATTTTTTTAAATTTAATTTAATTTTCATAAATAAAAAAGTAAATAATTAAATTAAATAAAATTATATATATATAATTTTTGCTCAATTTAATTTTTTATTATTATTTCTTTTCATTTTTATTTTTAAATTTTTTATATTATTTTAGTATTTTAATGTATTTAATTTTATAAAAATTTATAATTATTTAAGTTAATTTAATATTAATTTGATAAATTTAAAATTCTAGATAATTTATTTTTACTTAATTTAAAATAATAATAATTTTAAAAAAACTCAATTTCAATCCTTTATGCTAAAATTATCTGCCAAAATCAAAATAGTGTCATTTTCCACCTTTTAAAATGATGTCGTTTTGATCATAATATAATATAAAATTTTAAAAATAGAACGACGTCATGTTGAATTGATAAAAATAACATTAATTTTTATTAAAAAATAAATAAAAAATAAAAAATACCCACCCAACTCAAAATTCTTAGTCCATTTTGATCGTATCATCGGTTATTCAGCAGGTTATCAAATTTTAATCTGATTTTTGGAAGATAGATAATTAAAGCAATTGAATCAGTCCACCAATCGTTTCTTGTTTTCTTGATTGAACAGGTAAGTCCAATCTTATTTTTAAAATATTATTCAATACGGAGAATGATTATGTTAAAAAATGCCTTTAGGATTATAAAGGGCACTGGGCACAGATGATCAAAAATCATTTATCCAATTTGATTCCAATACTCCAATTGAGATCCAAAATTCAATTTGTGCTGCCTTAGGTGTGCCTATGGTGGATTGTTTGGGTCCTTACTTGGAATTTCCTTAAGTGTTTGATAGAAATCAAAATTTTTATATTTGACCTAATTTTAATCAATAAAAATATATAATTATGTTTCAAAATTTAATTGAAATCAAATCAAAATTGAATTGAGATTGAATCGAGAATAATTTAAATTTTACTATATAATTTAACATTTTTTATAATTTCCAACAATTTTTTTCCAACAACAATTAAAAGATTTAATTTTTTAATTAATTTTATAAATAAATTATAAATAGATTTAATTAATTTTATTTTGTAAATATGAGTAGTGATATTTTGTAAATAAACAGTGGCAATTTTATAAATAAGTAGTCAGCATATTAGAGTTTCCTTACTAGAATCAAATAGTTGAGGTAATTTCATCTTTTCCATATATTATAAATAGGCAAATGTGTTTCGTTTGTTAACATCTTCTTCATGTCAGATTTCCATATATTGTGCCTAATCTCCCTTACCCACAAATGAATGGCGCTCCCTTGTTACCCTATCCCACATCCCAGTATGTCGTCAACATTTCCTATTGGTTACATGAATTTTTTCATCTCTCTGATCACTTTATTCATTGTTTTCTTATGGGTTCAGTTTCCTCCATCATTGACACCTAATTTTGCGTTGTCACCTATGGCTAGTCAACAATGAGCTAAACACACCAGCGAAAGCGAAGATCCACGAGATTACGAGGGCATAAAATGTCTTTGCTGGAAACTCCTTGAAAAAGAATGGTTGGAGCCAGATTGCTGCCGTCTATATATTAGTATTTTTTGTTTGTTTGTAGACAACACTGGTGGAAATAGAGAAGGATGGAGAGATTTCAAGTAGTGCAAAAAACGACACCGTTTGTTTGTTTGTTGACCCGGTATGCTCGGATTACATGGTCGGGTTGTGGGCAACGGATAATTCCCCTTCGATTGGTCCGATCAGTTTATCGGTTCTCTTTTTTTTTTTTATTGAACTGATCAGATCAGACCAAATTTAACAACTTTTGTGAAAATAGAAATGGAGCATTTGATTTTTTTAAAAGAAAAGTTTGGATCAAGTTGGAAGGTTGAAAACTAAGACTTTATTTAGTTGTAGAAAACGTTTTATATTTTTATTTTTCAATTTGCTTTTTTTTTTTTTTTTTTTTTCATTTCTCTAACCTTTCTATTTTCAAATTAAAATTTGAAAAAATTGAAAAATATGTTTATTTCTAATTTTACTTCTATTTTTTCTTTTTATTTTATAATATATTTTATTAGGTATTTTTTATCAAGTAACTTTTATTTTATTGAAAGTATTAATTGTTAGGTGTGAATTTATTATTAAGCTTAAAATATGATCAATTTAATAATTTTTAAATTTAAACATACATTTTAAATGTACAATCTAAAACAATATGAAAATTATTTAATAATAATTTAAAATTATAAAAAAATTATAGATAAAAAAACAGTTATTGAGAAGATGAAAGTGTAATCACATAAAAAGAAAATTAAGGTTGAAACTTTTTTTTTTTTTTTTAAATGATATATAAACAATAAAAAACAGAGGAATTTATATTATTTCTAATACAGTGTTTGAGTCAAAACACATATTTGCATTAGACCATGTCCTGTCAAGAAGAAATTTGCTCTATATTTTTTAATCATATTTATTATATAATGAATTATGTTATATCTAGTATATATGCGACTGAATTTTAATGTACTAGTTAACAATTTAATTTGGTGGATTTCGGTTTTACGCGGTTTGATTTAATTATTTTTAATAGTTGTAATTGTTAACTATTAACTAATAGCTGATAATTAGTAGTTATTATTTAATAATTAATTATAATAAGTATTTGATAAAATTATTATTAATTATTAATTGTTAATATGTATAATAATTATTTATAATAAATATTAATATTTATTTTTTATTTAAATATTATTTTTATAAAAATAATTTTATTTTTTATTTAAATATTTTATAAATAATAATTTTTGACTATCTATCGATTAGCATTAATTAAATGAGTTTATTTGGGAAGTTTTTATAAATAATAATTTTTGACTACTTAATAATTAGTATTAATCAAACGAATTTATTTAATTATTAGAGATTAAAAAACTTCCAATTACATTAAATTTTTTTATCAAATCCTCCCTAAGAAGTGTTTGGATGTCCTTAAAATAGATATCAAAAGCAGTTTTGAAATTTAATGTAATATTAAACGGATTTTTGAAATGTTTGACAGATTAATTCAAAACGTTGTTTTAAAATTTTAAAATAGAAAAAATTTAAACTAGACATACCAATTTATTTTAAAACAATATTTTTAAAATTATGTTTTTCAAAATTTTGTTTACACCAAATAGTGGTTTCTTTAAACTATCCTTAACTATTCCCATTCCCTTTTTTTTCTTTATCGAAAAATCTTTAATTTTTTTATTTAATAAAGAAGAATGTTAAGTATTTTATCTATATTAATATTTTTATTATATTTATTATAAAACAAAATCATATCACATAACTTAATAATATAAAAATAAAAAATAAAAAGAATAAGGATATTTCTCATCTTTAATGAAATTTAGATTAATATAAAGAGAAAAACACGTTGAATTTCTAGAATGGATGATTAGCATTTCAGAGTCATGGACTTGTATTAATTATAACAATAGATACATAAACCAATCTACTTATATTTATCATATAATTTTTATTACATATTTAATCTATTCTTATGTATATATTTATAAATTATTTTCTTGATGCCAAAAAATAATTAGGATTAGGATTAAAATTTAATCCAAATTTAATTAAAAAAATTAAATACAAGTTTCCATTTATAATAGATATTTAATGGCTTTATTTATTCTTTATTTTTCTACAAATAATAAATATTTGTTTTTTCCTATTTGTTCATTAGAAAATGTATAATTCAAAAAATCTTGGCCCTCCATAGACGAACTGGTTGTAATGTTAGAGAGAGCAAGAGTAACACAGTGAGAACGCGGGAGAGAGATGAGCTCGCAGCTCTTACCGTTTCCTTTATCACCACCACAACCATCACCACTTCCCTCCAAAACTCGCCCTTCTTCTACTACATTCCACACTCTCTCCCAAAGAACCCACATCCCTGCTCACATATACAAGCACCCTTCTGCCATTCTTTTAGAACTCTGTACTTCCATTAAAGAACTCCACCAGATTCTCCCGCTTATTATTAAAAATGGCCTTTACAATGAAGAGCTCTTCCAAACCAAGCTTGTCAGTCTCTTCTGCAACTATGGTAGCTTAACAGAAGCTGCCCGTGTTTTTGAACCTATTGATAATAAATTAGAAGCCCTTTATCACACTATGCTCAAAGGTTATGCCAAGAACTCATCTTTAGATTCCGCCTTGTCATTTTTTTGTCGTATGAGGCATGATAAAGTTAGCCCTGTTGTATATAACTTTACTTATTTGTTGAAACTTTGCGGTGATTATTCGAATCTTAGAAGGGGTAAAGAGATTCATGGACAATTGATAACTACTGGGTTTTCGTGGAATTTATTTGCTATGACTGGGGTTGTTAATTTGTATGCGAAATGCAAACAAATTAATGATGCATATAAGATGTTTGATAGAATGCCTGAAAGAGACTTGGTTTCTTGGAATACGATTATTTCTGGGTACGCACAAAATGGATTGCCAAAGGTTGCATTAGAGTTGGTTTCAAGGATTTTTCAGGAAGGGCATATGCCAGATTCGATCACGATTGTTTCTGTTTTGCCTGCTGTTGCAGATATGAAGTCCGTGAGAAATGGCAAGATGATTCATGGATATGTTATCAGAGCTGGGTTTGAATCGCTTGTGAATATTTCAACTGCCCTTGTGGATATGTATTCGAAGTGTGAGTCTGTGGGGACTGCTAGAGTAATTTTTGATGGGATGCGTGGCAGGACCGTTGTTACATGGAATTCAATGATTGATGGGTGTGTGCAAAGTGGAGATCCTAAGGAAGCAATGGCGCTGTTTAAGAAGATGATGAATGAAGGTGTTCAACCAACTGATGTTACTCTCATGCAAGTTTTACATGCCTGCGCTGATTTGGGTGATCTTGAGCAGGGAATGTTTGTTCATAAACTAGTAGATGAATTGAAGCTCAATTCTAATGTTTCTGTAATGAACTCTTTGATTTCAATGTATTCCAAATGTAAGAGGGTAGATATTGCTGCCAATATATTTGAAAACCTGCAAAATAAAACACTTGTATCATGGAATGCCATGATATTAGGTTATGCCCAAAATGGGCAAGTAAACGAGGCCTTAAATTCCTTTTGTGAGATGCAATCTCAAAATATACAGCCAGATTCATTCACAATGGTGAGTGTGATTCCTGCTCTTGCGGAGTTATCAGTTCCTCGTCAGGCAAAGTGGATTCATGGACTTGTTATACGAAGGTTTTTAGACAAAAATGTTTTCGTGATGACTGCTCTTGTTGATATGTATGCCAAATGTGGAGCCATTCACACTGCAAGAAAGCTCTTTGATATGATGAGTGCAAGGCATGTGATAACTTGGAATGCTATGATAGATGCATATGGGACACATGGGCTTGGAAAATCAGCTGTAGAGCTTTTCAGAGAAATGCAACGAGGGTTTATCAAGCCAAATGATATTACATTCCTATGCATTCTCTCTGCTTGCAGCCACTCAGGTTTGGTGGAAGAAGGGCTGCAGTACTTTGCCAGCATGAAGAACAACTATGGACTAGATCTCACAATGGATCACTATGGAGCCCTGGTTGACCTTCTTGGTCGAGCTGGCCGGCTCAACGAGGCTTGGGATTTTATTCAGAAGATGCCTATTGAGCCAGGGATTACTGTTTATGGTGCAATGTTGGGTGCTTGCAAAATTCACAAAAATGTTGAGTTGGGGGAGAAGGCAGGAAACAAACTCTTTGAGTTGAACCCAGATGAAGGTGGATACCATGTATTGCTTGCTAACATATATGCCACAGCTTCAATGTGGGACAAACTGGCTGAAGTGAGAACTATGATGCAAAAGAAAGGGCTTCAGAAAACTCCTGGCTGCAGTTTAGTATCATTAACAAATGAGGTTCACAGTTTCTATTCTGGCAGTACAAGCCATCCCCAATCCAAAAACATCTATGCTTTTCTTGAGATGCTAGTTGACAAGATCAAAGCTGCTGGTTATGTGCCTGACACCAATTCAATACATGACGTGGAAGATGATGTTAAGGAGCAGTTGCTGAGTACCCATAGTGAAAAATTGGCTATTGCTTTTGGACTTCTGAATACAAGACCAGGAACAACCATACATATCAGGAAGAATCTAAGAGTTTGTGGCGATTGCCATAGTGCAACAAAGTACATTTCACTTGTGACTGGACGAGAAATCATAGTGCGTGATATGCATAGGTTTCACCACTTCAAGAATGGAGTCTGTTCTTGTGGAGATTATTGGTGAATTTGGCTTCTCAAGTTTCTTGGTTCTTGATTATTTGTATACTACCAGTACCAGTTATAATTTTCGGAGGTCAAAGGCCTTAGAAGTACATGAGATTTCTGACAAATTCTTGACAAGTTTTCTTCTCAATCATCGGGCATAATCCATGATTAAGCTATCTGCCGAGCTATGTCACTATTTTCTTCATGTCATTCTGCAATATTGTTATAGTATGTGTAGGATAATTTTTTACAAGAACCTTTTTTTTGAGGGAAATTTTTCCACAAGCACCTTACCTGTTATCATAATGATCTATTTTAATTAAGACGTAGAAATAAAAGTTTTGGCTGAATAACAAAATATTAATTTTATAGCAACCATTCTATATGTGTGGGTGTTTATACTTATTACATAATCAAATTATTAAAGGTCATAGTGCCGATAACAATAGAGCAATGTTCTCCACCAGAAAATTATAAAAATATTGACAGAAAAACGAGTTAATAAATCTATAAAAATAATAAGCATATAATAATTTTTTATTTATATTTTTTTTAAATGTAAGGAATCATGAACTAGTTATTATCTTTGTGAATTTATTTTTATATGAATAAAGAAGTATGCATTCATTTTACCTAATAATTTATCTTATTATTAAAGCTACTCCATTATCAAAGTGTAATGTTTAACTATAAAATGTCCATTTGCACAAAATAGTATTAAACGATGAAAAATACTTATCTACATTAGGTATATATACTAATCCAATGAGAAAAGAGCAAATGAAGTAAAAAAATATATTGATATTTTTTTATTGAAAAAAAAAGATAAAAAAAATCACATTAATTAAAATATTTCATTATCCATTGATTGAATGTACGAGATAAATCTCTATTCCTAATATGGACAAATATTTTCCATTAAACCACCTTGTGATTTTTGACTTTTAACATTTTTTTTATAAAAATATATCTAATTTAGGAGAAATGAAATACTAACTTTTTTTTTTTAAGGAAAAATGAAATACTAACTTAAAAATATGGGACTGGATCTTAAATACACTCTAGTGGCTTTTTTCGTGTGTATTAAAATTATTATAGTGCAATTTTTAATAATTTTGATTATTTTTTTTTTTATTGATATTAGTTTTTTTTAATTTGAAATATTATGTTTTAAAATATATAAGTCTTTCTTATTTTATTTTTTTGGTATTATTTTTTAATTCAAAATTTTATTTTATTTAAAAATGATATCAGATTTCTTTTTGAATTTTATATAATATATATTACAATTTTTCTTTTGTAATTTGGTATTATATAATTAGAGAGAGAGATTTTTTTTTTCTTTTGAATTTGGTATTATATAACTAGAGAGAGGATATTCTCAACATTTAATGTTCATATATTTAAAAAATAATTGATGTATAATATAATAGTTTTTATATGAATATTTTAAAAATATTAATTAAGAGTATTTATTTTAAATAAAATATAGTTATAAAATTATTATTTTAAATAAATATAATTAAATTAATATAAAAATAAATTAAATGAGAAAAAAAATATAAATTTCATAAAATTATATTTGGTTATAAGTATTATGATTATCCATTATAATTTTCAGTTTTTATTTATATATTTTATTTTTAAATTTATTTATTTAATTATATTTAAATTTTCATTTTTTAATTAGTGTATTAAAAATACTCGGTAGAAAAATAATAATTTTATTACATATAAAAACTCAAATTAAATATATATAAAATTTTTAAATTGTATTTAACCAAGCTCCAAAACATTTACTTAATTGTAGCAACAAAATGATTTTCTAACGGTTCGGCTCATTGGCCACTCCCACAATGATAATCCCTCATTTACATTATAATAATAATAAAAATAAAAAAGATGCACTTGTATACATGTATGAGGTTCAATAATTAAGAAATTAAGCATTGAATTTTTAAGCTATGAATAATATAAATATTGAATTTTAATTATAAAATTATTTAAGAGTTTAATAATTTATTGAATTCCATATAAATTTTAAATTAAAAAATTTTATTTATTATTTTAAATAAATTTTAATTTAATTAAAAATTTTAAAATATATATTACTAAATAATTTTAAAAAATAAATACTTGCTAAATAATACTATCAAATATCACTTTAATATTTAGCTATAAGGAGTTTATTCATCTCCATATTGATGAGACCAACTTCATCTTCCTCTATACTAAAAACCTTTTTGTTAGAAGAACTGCAAATTCCCCAATTCTATTATATAAACGCCACACTACATTTCCTCTTAGCTGCATCTCAAAAAACTCTCTTAGCTCTTACCATGGCTTCGACTAACCTTTTGTTAGACCAACTCCCCAACGATTGATTTTGGGATCTCTTGGATCTTCTTCTATGGGAAGGAACTTGGTACCCAGAAGAAGTTGTCCATGCAGCAATGGCAGTGAAATCTCTTATGAAGCATTTGATGATGATGTTATATTAACATCATTCATGAAAACTGGCTCAAGTCCCTGTGTTTGCATCATGACGGATGATATTAGGCTATGCAGCTCTTTTGTGTGGATCATTATTATCAGTAGCATTTCTAGTAATCACATTTCGAAAACTCATAAGAATTGTTGATAAAAGCAATAATTTATTAAAGAAAACTGATGAAGAAGAAGAAGAAGAAGAAGACCCTCTAGCTCATACCCATCCCACTTTAGCTGTTAAAAACTTGGAAGCTCAAATAATTAACGAGATAAAATAAATTTACATATTATAACAATAATAATATAAATTGTAAAAATAATAATATTTTAAAAAAAATTAAAAAACTATATATTTTTTGTGAATTTCACGTTCACTTACTTCATAATTTTTTTTTTTCCACAAAATATTTCTTTTCATAATCATGATGTTGGTGTTCCATCCACCAGATTTATTAAGTGATTCTTTATTAAAATAAAATTTAGCAATTAAAAAAATAATAAATCAAAATTATGTGATCTTGTTAAATTAAACAAGGTTAATTATAATTTTCTGTGTAGAATATTCAATGCATTAAGTTTTTCTTGAATTTTAAAAAATATATTAATTTTTTTACCCTTTATTTTTAATTAATTATATTCTATTTTTGTTTTAATTTTTTTAAAGGTTAAAAAAATATTTTTTAAAAAATATTTTTATTTTTTATTTGTTATTTTTAAAAAATAAAATAAAAATATTTTTTAAATATTTTTAAAAATATTTTTATTTTCAAATTTATCAAAAATATGAAAATATATTTTTTAATCCTAAAAAAAATTTAAAGTAAAAATAAAATATAATTAATTAAAATTAAAGGGTAAGAACATTTCTGTCTTTTTACTATTTTTATAAGGTTGATTAACAGTTGATTAACAATAAAATTGAATGGAAGAGTCCAATACTACATTATGACATTCGTATAAAAAGAAGTTAATATATTTTTAAAAAATTAAAAAAAATTTAATGTATTAAATTATTTTATAAAAAAAATTATAATTAATCCAATTAAATATAAAATTTGATGACGGCCCCATCCCCGCTCCGCCCCTATACCTATGATGGCAACACGTGATGGATCACAGCCCTTCGCTTGCTTAATCATTGATTTACTCAAGTTCTTTCCTGTTAACTATGCTTTTTAATATTCAGTTTAAAAAAACGTGGCTTTTTTAATCATGAAGTGCATTACTTAGCAGGGATGGTTGCTTTTGTCATCACATACGTTGGACTCATTAGAGCGCAAAGTGTTGAGTCAATTATATAATTGACTCAACACTTTGTGCTCTAATGAGTTAACAGGAAAGAACTTGAGTAAATCAATGATCAAGCAGGCGAAGGGTTGTGATCCATCACGTGTTGCCATCATAGGTATAGGGGCGGGACGGGATGGAGATGGTTATAGGGTTGGGATGGAGATGCCCCACCTCCGTTTTAGCAGATAATTTTTATTTTCGTTTTCATTTTATATATGAAAATAATTTAGTTCCTATTTTCGTATTCGTGAACGTTTCATCCCATTTTACGCTTGAATTTTATATTATTAAATTTATTTATATTTATAAAATTTATAAATAATAGTTAAAAATATAAAAAAATTTATTTAAAAAATATTAATAAATTCAAACACACAAAACATCAATTAAATATAATTAAAATATAAATATTTTAATACATAAAAAAAATATTCGGTAATATTTTTTAATAAAACATTAAAAATTCAACATACATTAAAATATGAGTACTTGAACAAATTTAATCTAATAAATGCTTTTAATAAATTCCAACAATCTCATAAGAATTATTCCTTAAACAAATTATTCCTTATATATATATATATATATATATATATATATATATATATATGTTATTAATTAATATAATTTTATATAAGGAATAATTAAATAAATATAATAATTAACTAAGTATAATAATGGGTTCCCACGGGATGAAAAATATACTTCCCATTCCCGTCTTGTCCTCATTAACGGAAAAAAAATATTCTTCATCTCTGTCTCGGAAAATTTCCACCCCATTCAAAATAAATCTCCGCAGAGAATAAAAATTCTACACCCTATTGCTATCCCTACATAGGTAGAGTCAATATTTTTAATCGCAAAGGTTTAATATCAACTTAATTATAATAATTTTAAACTAAAAAATCTCAAAATAATCATATACAGTAATTCGCATGATTAAAGATGCAAAGAAAAAATAATCTATAAAAAACCTAAAAAGAAGCAGTATAGTTTTAAAAAATAGACAATTATGCAAATTTAGAAACTTTTGATTTTTGATTAATTAATTAATTTTATGATATATTTATGAAGATATTCATTTTTTATTTTTAAAATTTCATGTAATAATAAATTATATATTCAAAAAAAATAAATTAAAAAGAAATTATAAACTTGAGAGAGACGTGTTTTTTAATTGTATAGAAAAATAGTATTTGTTCATTCTTATTTTTTTTGGGCTATTATAAAGAGATAAAAAGATTTAAAGAAAGGTAATAATTTTCTTTTTCTATTACAAAAGATGAAGAGATGATAAAAGATATAATAATTCTTATGCTTTTTTTATTTTAGGACAAAACAATTTTTATTAGACTTGTAACAATTTCTTTGAGATTTTATGGATCATTAATTTTCATGAGTTTAAAATTAAGAATTTAATAAATTAGTTTAATATTTTATATATTTTATACATATATTAACATATTATTTATTACATGTTTACATATACAAAATATTGGTCCTCTTGGGTAAGTGGTAGCACTACCTTTAACCTATTTCAAATTTATTGTCTCATTATATATTTTATCTCATATTTTTGTGTTTATTTTATATTTTTTATATTTTTTTAATATTTTAATGATAATTTTTTTTTTTATAAATAATATAATATAAAAAAATATATATATATAAAATAAACAATAGGACACAATAATACACTGCAGTCGCCATGTGAAGTTTCATTATTAATTGAATAGCAAGATTTGATTAGGATACAGAATCAGGGTTCAGCTTCCCACTTTAGCAAGCCATCGAAGCCAACCCAACCATTGACTGTAAAATTTCAAATTTTAAATTTCTTAAGCGCTTCAAATAAAAAATTTATAAATTTATAAATTTTAAATTATAAATTTCAAATATAAAATTTAAAATTAAAATTTCAAAATTAAATTTATACATCCAAAAATAATGTTAAATTATTTTAGAAATAATATTATTTATAACCTAAATTAATTTTTATTTGATTATTTATTAAAATAATATCTTATTATTATATTAAATATGTTTTATATAACTACACTTACATATAATTTAGTAAATCATAAAGAAATGATTAACAATGACACTCCAACTAAATCACTTTCTTCCTCCTTTATCATACTACATAAATTAAGAGAGCAGCTTTGTTTTTGCTCCTCACTTTGTTTCTTCCTGCCCATCACTTTGTTTTTGCGCTTGTCAATTACCATGGCTTCAGCAGGCAAACCAAAGCCTTTGCTAGAGCAACTTCCCAAGGAAAGATTCTGGGATCTCTTTGATATTCGTCTGTGGGAAGGAACTTGGTACCCAGAAGAAGTTGTACCTGCACATATGGCAATACAATCTCACTATGAAGCACGTGATGATGATGTTATATTAACATCATCCATTAAAACTGGGGCAACATGGCTCAGGGCCATTTGTTTTTGCATCATCACCAGAAAAGAAGAAGAAGAAGAAGAAGACCTTCTTGCTCAAAACCCTCACATTTTGAAGTTGACTTTGATAGAGAAAACTATCGTCCTGATCTCTCAAAAATGCCTTCTCCTAGGCTTTTTCACACTCATATGGCATACAATTCATTGCCTGAGTCCATCAAGAATTCCAAGTGCAAGATAGTGTACATAACCAGAAATCCCAAGGATACTATGGTTTCAATGTGGCATTTCTTCAACAACAAGAGGACACCAGAGCAAGGGCCTTACCCATTTGATGAGTCCTTTGATAGGTTTTGTGAAGGGATTGTTCCGTGTGGGCCATTCTTTGAACATGTTTTACAGTACTGGCATGAAAGCTTAAGGAGACCAGCCAAGATTTTGTTCCTCAAATACGAGGAGCTGAAAACTGACACAAAAGAGCAGCTGAAAAAGTTAGCTTCATTTCTTGGAAGGCCATTTGCTAAGGAAAAGGATGTTGACAAGGTTATGTGGAGGTGTGATTTGCAAAGACTCAAGAACTTGGAGGTGAACAAAAATGGTGTAACCCCTTGGCTTAAGATGCCATATAGTGCCTTCTTCAGGCGTGGTATCACTGGGGATTGGAAGAATTACCTCACTCCAGAAATGGCTGAGCGACTTGATCAAATTACACAAACAAAACTCCAAGGGTCTGGCCTTCATCTGTCAGATTAAGACTCCCCATAAAAGCTCAAGTTTCATAGGTCTCCAAAAGAATAAATTGAAAAAAATGACCTAATCAGAGCATATGTGTACTTGTAATATATTCATGTTCTTTCCATCTTATGAATGTCATATGCAGATCTTGAATTCAAATGAAAAGAGCCATACCTGCTAGGTTATGCACTTCATATCCATGTATCAATTATATTGAAAAACGAAGTTAACAGGAAAAACACTCTGTAAACCAATGAACTAGGAAATGTAATGATCCACAAAATGCCGTAGAAGAATGAGAAATTGAGAACAATTAGAATTGCAATCCATCGCGTCACCCGTTAAAGTTCATTTATACACCAAGTGTTAGAGATACCTCCTATATTATAAAATAGAAATTTTACTTATATTAAAGATTTTATATACTTTCTATATTATAAAATAATAATTTTATTTATATTAAAAATTATGTATTAATTAAAAATCTTTATTTATTCTGTATTTTTTTTTAAACTTTATTAGATGTGTATAAATATAGTTATACTCCTTTAATTAATTTAATAATAAAATATAAAACTTTTCATAATAATCTTTCTCATAATAATTTTAACATGGTATCAGAACTTATACTCCTATGAGATCTATAATTTCTCTGTGCCTCCAATAACTCTTATTTCTTTTGTCTTTTACAGTCTTCCATAATTCTTTTCTAATGGGTTATATTACTCCTTCATCCTCTAACCCAATTTATTTTATTCCCTCTACCCACAATCATCAAAATTTTTCCATAAAATTAACCAGAAAAAATTATTTAGCTTGGAAAACTCAATTTATTCCACTTCTTAATTATAAAAAACTTACATCTTTTATTGATAGAACTACTTCATCTCCTCCTTTAACTATTCTGAGTACTGGTGAAAATCTTTATGAAATTCCAAATCCTACCTATGAAACATAGTTTTTACGTGACTAGATGCTTCATTCTTGGTTACTCTCATCTCTTACTGAGAAATTTTTTTCATATGTAGTTGGCTTTACTGCATCTTTACAGGTATAGCAGGTTCTTGCTCATGCTTTTGGAGCCGTTAATTAGAATTGTCAACTTCAGTTCAATATTAAGTTACAAGAACTCAAGAAAAATGATCTATCTGTTAGCTCTTATCTCAACAAAACCAAATCTCTTGCAGATGAATTACAAGTTGCGAGAAGGACAGTTTTCCCTGCTGAATTTAATAATATTATTTATCGAAATATTGGGAGTAATTATCATAGCATTATTACTGATCTTAATTTTCGCCCAACTCCAGTTTCATTTCATGAACTTCATGGGCAACTTGTGGCTCATGAAAATTTTCTAAATAGTATGAATACTCATATTGTTAATTACCTGAACAAGTTTGGCCCATCTACCTTCTCCACGTCACAGTTATCATCCACTATGGGTGAGCTACTGCCAACCCCACAATAGCAACTACTGTCGATGTCACAGCAGTAGCCTCTTCAAGCATCACGCCAAGCTTTCTCATTCAATCCGAATTTTAGACGTGATTTTCAGGGCTCTTGTCAGATTTATGGCATGCGCAATCACATTGTTGATCGTTGTCGTTGCCGGTACTTTAATTAATCTTGTCGACAGTTTCAACTCCAAACTAAATTTACTTTTTCAGGTGGCACTTCTTCCTTTCTTTACAATAATCATGGTTGTGATCATCATCTTTGGTATCCTGATACGGGTGCGAATTCATATGTTACACCTGATATCTCCACATTGAGCAGTGTTTCTTAATACAAAGGGGGTGATCAATTGCATGTTGGAAATGGTCAAGGTTTGCAAATTTCTCATATTGGCAAAGTTTTTTTTTTCTTATTCCCATGGTTCCTTAAATATGAATAATGTGTTCTATGTTCCTCATATAATTAAAAATTTACTTTCAGTTAATCAATTCGCTAAAGACAATAATGTTTTCTTTGAATTTTGGCCAACTCATTTTTCTATCAAGGAATAGGAAACTAAGAAACTACTTCTCTGTAAGTAGGAAGGGCTTGTATGTGATGTTTCAACCACGTGCTCAAAGGAAGGAGATGCATTCTATGAATTCATCTCTACCACATGAAGATTGCCATGCTAAACTCGATCATCCTAATATTAGAAAAGTCAAACAAGTTGTCAAAAATTTTAATTTAAAATCTTTTAGTCCGTTCCATTTGTCATTCATGCTCTTTAGGAAAATTACATAAATTACTATTTTCGACTGTTACTCATTTAAGTTCTTAGCCTTTTGAAATCATACATTTGGATATTTGGGGACCTGCCCCTATGTTATTTCACAATGGTCATCGTTATTTTGTTATTTTTGTTGACGATTTCAGTCAGTTTACATGGATTTATTTTATGTAAAATAAAAGTGAGATCTTAACTATTTTTAAACAGTTTAAATCTTATGTTCTGCGTCAATTTCAAACTCCAATTCGTGTTTTTCATTCTGATTGGAGTGGTGAATATGAAAGTTTAAATAAATATTTTAAATAAGTTGGTATTCTTCATCGTATTGCATGTCCTTATACATATGAGCAAAATGGCTTATCTGAAAGAAAAATTCGTCATATTGTTGACACTAATCTCATACTTTTAGCCCATGCTCACATTCTTTTAAATTTTTAGAATTCTTCCTTTGATGTTGTAGTTAATTCTATTAATTGTATGCCATCTAATGTCTCTACTGCTACACAAAGTCTATTTTTTTAACTTGTTTCGGCAATATCCCAAATATAAAGAATTTAAACTTTTTGGTTATGCAATCTTTCCTCTTTTAAGACCTTACAAATCTCATAAATTTTTCTATCGTTCATAACTTTGTATTTATTTAGGTCTCTCACCTAATCATGCGAGATATAGATGTTTTAATCCATTAATTGGACGACTTTATATTGCTCAACATGTTCATTTTGATGAGTCAGTCTTTCCTTTTAAAAGTTTGCTTCAGTCTACAGGTACATGTGCGGGTTCTTCTTCTAATCCATGGTTGATAATTTCACATCCAAACTCAACCTTATTGGAGTCATAAACAGCCCTACTATCAGGTATGTCTTTATTTACTAATTCTTTATTTTCTCATACCCAACCAAGTTCTTTATTTTCTTCTCCATTACCAACACCACAGTCCTCCTATATACCTCACAATTCACCATTATCAAGTTCAGAATCAACACCATCTTCATCTCAACATAAAATAAGACCTTTATCAGACTTTTATTCACCTATTCAACAGCCTCAAGTCGTACCTCAAGCCAACTCGCCATCACTGCAACTTCAGCAGCCCTAACCCGACGCCACCCATCCACAAACAACAGCCCGCATCTATTCCATGCCTCTTCGTACCACAACAATACCTTCTAGAAAAGCTTTAATAACTGAAAGCAAATCATTCATTAATTACTTGGACATAGAACCTACTTCATATACTAAAGCCAAACCATATATTCAATGGCAAAAAGCTATGTTATATGAGATTAATGCTTTACAACGTAATAATACATGGCAATTGGTACCTAGACCGAGTGATGTGAATGTTGTTGGGAATCAATGGAATTTTCAAATTAAAAGGAAACGTGATGGTACTATTGACAGGTACAAGACTCGGTTAGTGGCAAAAGGGTACACACAGGAAAATGGTATTAACTATAATGAGATTTTTAGTCCAGTTGTTAAAGCTACCACCATTCGTATGGTATTGTCCTTAGCAACAATTTTTAAATGGTCTACTAAGCAACCTGATGTTTCTAATGCTTTTTTATATGGTACTCTTGATGAAACTATATATATGGAACAACCGCTTGATTATGTCGATCCTCTGAAACCGGATTATGTTTACCAATTTAATAAATCTTTGTATGGTCTTAAGCAAGTACCACATGCTTGGTTTCATAAACTTGCAAATTTTCTTTTTGGTATTGGGTTTCAGGCTTCCAAAGCGGATAGTTCGCTATATATGATAAAAAAGGATAATCATCACCTATTTGTACTTGTCTATGTGGATGACATTTTGGTTACAGGTTCTAATGCCTCTCAGATATTATGATTTTTCCAAACCATGTGTGCCACCTTTCCTGTCAAAGATTTAGGTGATCTTCATTATTTTCTTGGCATAGAGGTAACTCGGACTACTTTGGGTATGCATTTTACACAACATAAATATATTTTTGATCTTTTGCATAGGGAAAGAATGAATGATGCTAAAGCTTGTGTCACTCCTATGGTTTCTACGCCACCATTATCCAAAAATTCAGCTTCTATATCTTCTCATCCTGAACGTTATCATCATATTGTGGGTGCTTTACAGTACATTACTCTTACACGTCCGTATATTTTTTTTTAAAAATTCAGCTTCTATATCTTCTCATCCTGAGCGTTATCATCATATTGTGGGTGTTTTACAGTACATTACTCTTACACGTCCGTATATTTTTTTCTCTGTCAACAAGTTTTGTCAATTTATACATCAACCTAATGAGGATCATTGGACGGCTTTCAAGCGACTATTACGCTATCTCAAAGGCATTTGCGCATGGGACTATATTTCTTATGTAATTCATCTCTTCATTT
Organism: Aleurites moluccanus; assembly: GCA_948193065.1. NCBI lineage: Eukaryota > Viridiplantae > Streptophyta > Magnoliopsida > Malpighiales > Euphorbiaceae > Aleurites > Aleurites moluccanus. The sequence continues at coordinate 13,997 of CANXYC010602542.1, read as the reverse complement.
ATAATATTTTGCAAATAGTGATTGGATTGGTTATCCAGATGATAGACGGTCTACTACTGGTTATATTATTTTTACGGATCGTAATTTTATTTCTTAGATGGCAAAGAAATAAAATATTATTGCTCGCTCTTCTACTGAGAATGAGTACCGGGCGCTTGCTAATGCTTCTTTTGAAACAGTTTGGATTGTGTTTTTATTATCGGAGTTTAGTTTTTCTCCATCTTGTTTGCCTATTCTATGGTGTGATAATCTGGGAGCTGTTATTTATTTTCTAATAATGTTTTTCATGCTCGTAATAAGCATATTGAACTGGATTATCATTTTGCTCGTGAGCTTATAGCTAGTAAGAAATTGCAGATTCAGTTTATTAAATCTGATGATCAGCTTACTGATATTTTTACGAAACCCTTGGATTATCGTTTATTCATTTCAAATCGTGTCAAATTACGCCTTCAAAATCTTTCGGTATCAACTTAAAGGAGGTGTTAGAAATACTTCTTATATTGTAAAATCGAAATTCCACTTGTATTAAAAATTTTATATACTTCCTATATTGTAGAATAAGAATTTCACTTATATTAAAAATTATGTATTAATTAGAAATCTTTATTTATTTTGTATTTATTTCTCTTTTAATTTTATTAAATATATATAAATAAGACTGTACTCCTTTGATTAATTTATGAATAAAATACAAAACTTCTCACACTGAGAACTTAGATACAGAATCAAGGATCAATTCCAAACGTTAACTAGGCGCAGCTAAACTCAATCCCAACTCCGATACAGAATCAAGGTTCAATTCCAAACGTTAACTAGGCGCAGCTAAACACAGTCCCAACTCCCAACCATCCACGAAAAAATTCAAGTTTTATGGGAAATGACATAATCTGCAAATTACACAATCTACGAACTTTATCGTTGGTAAGAGTAGTGATTGCAGGGTTGAGGTTTTTGCAGTATTATCATTTTAGAGCCTAAAATAATTGTATAATTTAAAATTTATAATATAATAATACATATTATAACGAATTTAATAATATATTTTTTATATAAAATAATAATATAAATTATTAAATTTTAATCATTAAAATTTAATAATTTAAATTTATTGCACTTATAATATATATTTTAAAATCTATTTAATTTTTATTTTATATAAAAAAAATATTTAATTGGATTTATTATAATAAATATTATTATATTATAAATTTTAAAAATTTTTACAAAATTTTTTAACTCTAAAATGACAATAAAATATAAACTAATGTGTTTTTAATGCAGCTGTCCATTCAATCCGTGATTATATTGCAAAGTATCAAACAATTGATATTAATTTGAAATATTTGATAGCAACAAGCGGAACATTAAATTCCATTGCAGGCCCATATGATGAAATTTCAGCAGATACATAAAAAATAAAGACAACAAAGAGCAACACCTGACCTGTTTAAAAGTGATGATCTTACATCAAGTGCTAGTTTAGCTTAAAAAAAGAGACAGCAACGAGGCTGGTCAATGCCTCTACAATACCAGCTTCTAGCTCTAAGTTTTTGTCCTGAGATCATCTAATATCTGTACATTCACCTCCAAACATCAATTAAGCTTTAACGTGTAAACATACATCAAACAATTCTTTCACAATTTTTTTGCGTAAGTATATATGATGTGTCACTTCCACCACCAAAACTGTCGAAACAAATAAATCCTCCTCATCCGGGCATTGTATGTCATAAAGGCTCGGGCTTTAATGGGGTCAGCATTCAGATATTCAAACGCATACATTTGTTTAGCCTCTTCCATGCCATCAATCTCCATCACAGCCTGCAGTAGTTCTGAGGCATCAATTGCAGTTTTGCTTAGCTCCATTGCATCAGCCAAACGTCGAATGCTTGATGCCACTGCCAACATTGCATCTTGAAGAGCTTCTGATCCACGGGCCCGTTTGGGAAGTTGTCTGATGGGCTGGATCAGAGGAGGTTCCTGACTACCATCTGGCACACAATCTGGCGGTCCAGTATATGATTCTGTTCCATCAGTTTCGCTTACATCTTCTGAACTTTGCGAGAGGAATGAAGGAGAATCTTCTTCAAAATTCTTTGTTAGATGACCTCCATCCTTCATCTTAGCCCAACGACTAGGGGCTTGGTAATTTCCACAAACAATTTTTAGTTCATCATACATCTCAATCTGCTTCCCCCGAATTCCTTTTGCCTCAGGATGTGCCTATCCAACAAGTTTGAAAAAAAAAAAAAAAAAAATAGTAAGCAAGAGTGTTATATGCCAAGGGGAAAACATCAACATCAAAATTATAAATTAATAAATGAAGGCTTACTGCAATGTATCTCTTCCAAAGATCGTCACTATCACATTCAATCATCTTTGTACTGGGGTTCCATCTGAAACCATCTTGACTTACCATATCCCCTATTAACTTAAATCTTTTCTTAATGGTTTTAAGGCGGTTAACAACTTTTTGATTGTTCAAGTTTAAATTAAAGCGAGTGTTTACAGCAATACAAGCAGCCGTGTACGCGTTCTCATTAAAACATTTGTCTATTTTATTTCCATTTCTAGCCTGAACGGCAAGAGCTTCAATAAGGCACTTGTCCATAGCAATAGACCAAACAACATTTCTTCCTTTATGCTTCATCTCCCTTCTCTGGGCTTGCAAATCATAGTGGTCCATTTACTAGTAGAGTAAAAAACAAAAAGCTTCATGAATTTACTATATGTTCTAAAACAGAGTTAAACAATAGTTGAAAAGAGTAGTAAATATCATATCATCAAAAGTACACAGTAAAAGAACAATATAGTCTTAAACTTTCATTGAATGTACAAATCATGAAAGGTAGTGATTAAGAAAAAATATATCACTATATGATTTCAAGATCAACAATAGTGCATGATTGTTGTGTATATCTGTATCTGAGCACATAAAAAATAGGAATGCTTTAAGTTTCAGGCAAGTATTCAAGAATAGAGCTTATCCAAAAACAAGAATGACTCATTCATATCTCTCAGATATGCAGAAAGTATAAAACACATTCAACTTTGAAGACAAAAACCAACCATGATCAAATCATGTGAATATGTGCACCATGAAAAAAGAAAAAGATCATAGATGGCCACTCAATTAATACCACTGGCATCTCAGATTATGGTGCAAGTAAGCTGGTAAATTCTCAGGTTCAGATCACTACTACCTTACTCCTATAGATGATGAAGGATTTTAACCAAAGATATTGCTCTTCAACATACACAAAAACAAGGCAGTCAATGATTGTCTGTCAAAATAACAGAACTGCAGACAACCTAGAAGTTTTGAAATGTTATACTGCATGTGTGATAACAATAGAACTAAAAATTTGTGTTCAATGGGAAAAGAAAAAGGAAAGCATGGACAGGTTCTCAATGCAAGAGAACTAGAAAGACAGTCACAGAATCGAAGACACCCTCATGTAATCAAGAGATACAGCATTTAAAGCTTATTAGCGTATGGCAGCTTGGCTATGGAAGAAAATTATTTTTCTTCTTCTAGTGTCGGTGGAGGGTGGAACTGGGAGGAGCAGAGGAATTGAAGGATATATACACACAAGCCCAAGTTTTTTAATAGTAGCCTATATATACACAGATAGTCAGTCCATCCCACAATAGACTGAACAAAATCTACATAGCCCTATATCATCATGTATAAACCAAATTAAGGCATAAAAATTGGAACCAGAGCATCCGTGCCTTTTAATAGTAGCCAAATATGTTGCAAATTATTTTATCTAACAGGTCCACCCAAATTTCAGTGATCGCCCAAATGATGGGGGGTGGCAGGGAGTAAGGGACAAACAACTTAAGAATTAAATTCAACCACCAACATTGATGATGAAATGCATATAAAATCTTAATCATTTGAACCAAACTTCTAAGAGTCTTTCTTTTTTCTCCTCTTGGGTTCAAAACTTTAAGTCCATCATAGTCATGGCATACCACCATGTGGCAAATACAGGATCAGCATATAATAAATGGTAAAAAGAATAACAAACTAGCCATACACTATAAATTCCACATCTACCTAAACATAAAACCTACATGCATTTGGCCGAGATAAAACAGAGTATATTTGGTCATAAATAAAAAATCAGCCTCAAATCTAAACCCACTAAACTTGATTACCATCGCTCAGGAAATCTCATTAGAAAACCAAAAATGCTTACTTTCCTTGACAGAAATAGCAATACTGCAACTTAATCCTGCTACCCTAAAGAGCAGCCAATAATTTCACTGTAGAAACTAAACCCATACACTTTAACAAAAGAAGTATAATTGCCTACAAATACTAATAACAATGACATGGTGACAATCAACACAACCATTGAATTCATCTTCCACAACCCATACTCATATATGCAGTCACCATCAGTTTTCAAGTAAAAGGAAACAATATATTCACCAAAAAAAAAAATTATGCCCAAAGTGATTCAAATATTTTATCATATAAGCTCAAAATAAACATAAAATACGCTCAAAGACAACCATCAACTTCACATATATAAAGCAATCTACTATAAAAGCTCATTCTTGATTAACGAGAGAGGGAGAGAGAAAGACCTGAGAGAAATGAGGGTGATAATCTGTCGCCGGTCAGATTGGCGACCGGAGGATCGCCGGAGGATGGGATCGTAGCAGCTAAGAAAATGAGAAAAGGAAGTTGTTAAACTTCATTTGGGGGCATTAGGACATGGATTAGGGATTTTTTTTTTTCTCGAGAAAAAGAAAATAAGAGAAAATTTTCCCGACCTGCGGCACTTTCTCGAAAACCAAACGCGTGGAGAGAAAAGTTCAATTTTCCGGGGGTGAGATATGGTACTTGGGTGGTCAGAGATTTAACGTGAAGGGCTTATCATAAACTGCCACGTTACCCAATACTAACCCAACTTCCTATTCTTTTGCCACGTGCATGTTTGCGAAACTTTACAAATAAGCTCCGACGAGACGACAACACCAGTTTAGGGTCACTTTATTTAATTTCAAATTTATGGGTATAGTCGAATACGCCCCCATGTTAAATAAAAATATTTTAATTAATAATCAAATAAAAATTTAATAAATTTTATGAAAAATTAAAATAAAGTATAAAAAAAATTTTAGTTTGTTGATAATTATTATTTATATTCAATCAATAAAATAAACTATAAATAGTAAAGTAATCATAGTAATAATTTAATAAATTAAATTAATGTAAAATCTATTTGCACGTAAATTAAAATTTAATAATGTTATAAAATAAAAATTATGAATATTTTAATTCTCATTAATATTAATTCCAACTCCTAAGTCCCCTTTTTTTTTTAAAAAAATCATTTTACTTTCACACTATAAATAAACTTAGACAAATAAAAATAATTAATATTTTTCCTCAATATTATAAGACAATGTCAAAAATAAATTAAGACAAAACAACTAATTAAAATACAATTATAAAATAAAAATTCCAACCCTATATCTAATTGAGTTGATTTATTATTCTTAAAATAAATTAATAATGAGTTTATGAATGTCTATGTTTGGTTTTTATTTTTGTATCTACATAGACACTTTTTTTTTTATTTTTTTAATTTATGAAAATAAACATAAAATTTAAAAGAGTATTTTCAAGTTTTCAATTAAAAATAAATATAATTTTTATTAAAAAATAAAAATTAAATTTGATAAAAAAAAAATTAAGACTTGTTTTAAAAAAGCAAAATTTTAAATATGATAATAAAGTTATGTATTTTTTATTTTTTATTTTTTACTTTAGCGTAACTCTAAAAATATATATTAACAATTAAGATGATATATAAAAAACAAAATAAAAAATGTCTAACATAGAAAATAAACATACTTAATAAAAATAAAAATAAACATAAAGTTGATTTTTTTTTATCCTTTACAAACAATAAGAAATACAAATCAAAATAATGAAAAAAAATTTAATTAAATTTTTAGTTTTTTATATATTTTTTAAATGAAAAATCTTAATGTTGTTAAGTATGTATCATTAATTTAATATTTCATTATTTTTGTGAAACTTCAAGTTTGTTAATAGTACGTAGTAAAATATAAATTATCATATGTCTGAAAAATTATTAAGAATGAAACAAACGTGATTGAAAATTTAAAATATAAATAAATTTAATACATTATATATAAATATAAAAATAAGTCATTAACATATAAAAGTAAAAATAGAACTAAAAACTAATAAAAAATTAATTAAAAAATTAATTTATACTAATTAATATAAAATTAAACTACTAACACTTGAAAATAAAGAAAATTGAATTAAAATTAATGAGAAATCTATAAAAAATAAAAACCATATCGAATAAAAAAGATTAATCTTTTAAACGAATACGAGATATTGATATTATAAAATGAGAGAAATAATAGTTTAATGAATATGTATTTATGATAAAGTTGGAATATGAATTAAAATTATAACTTCTATTTATATTATGATTTTTTATATTTTTTTTATATATTTATCTTTAATTAGGATAAAAGAAATAGTAAAATAATAATTTAGTTAAAAATATATAAAACCAATCAATTTAAAAATAAAAATATATTTTTTTATCTTTTACATTAAAAATCATGTTTTTAACCAACAATTCAAAAAATTTACCTTCTAAGAGATTTTTATATATAGTATAAGATATAAATTTAATTTATTTAATATAATCAGTTGAGTTATTCATGAAAAGAAAATTATTAATTACAAACTATTATTATAAATTATTTTTAAAGTGAAATTAATAGTTTTTCTTTGTTACAAGAATTAATATTTTTTTAATTAACTATAGAAGTTCTAAAGCAATTCAATATAAGTTTCATATTATTTTCCTTAATAATATTTATTTGATATTTGCTATTAAGCTAGTAATTCAAGGATAAGTATATAACTAACTATTATTTGAATTAATACATAGTATATTATATGTACAAATGATAGTTTTTTTTCTTCCTAAATTGAACCTATCATGAGAAATCCAACCAATAGAATAATAATTCTTTAATTTATAAAAAAAATTATATTAAAATCAACTTTTATTTTATTACGTTATATTTGGTTCAATTTTATCAAGAAATTTATTTCATTTGCAAATAAATTTTAAATAAAATTCATTTGTAAATAAATTCTTATATTTGATATATTAAATAATAAATATAGAATTTATTTTAAATGAAATAAATATTGTATTTAGTATAATTCTAAAATTTATTTTAATATTTCACTTGGTCAAAAATACTCTTATAAATATATTATTTATTTACTTATAGAATTAAAATCTTTTTATTTCATTTTTTTTTTATTGGAGGTAGTTAGTTAGATTGAGTTGTATTTTTCCATAATTAACATCAAGCAATGTATCAAATAATTAATTTCTAAATAGTCTCAGTTATAGAAAAAATTAATTGTATATAACTAATTACTCTTTTTATAAAGGTAACTTGTGAAATTATTAAATATTTAATGTAGTGTATAGAAAATAAGGGCTAAGGATAAAATTAAAAAAAAAAAATTAATATTTTCATAATTTTTTAAAATAATAGATAAGCCGAAACATAATAAATATCATAAAACAATATATAAAAATAAACAGAGTAAGCAAAAGTTTATGAAATTATTTAAAGGAATTTATAGAAAAAAAATATTTTATATCATACAATTCATCCACTATATACATCTCAAAATAACCTAAGTTTTACAAAGAAATAATTTAGAGTTGAGATTGATGAAGGAGAGTAAAATATTAAAATTAATAAGAGTATTTTAGTTTTTTAAAATTTATTAATTTAAAATTATAGAATTTATTTAAAAATATTAATTATTTTAATAGGATTTAGTTTAATTATTTTCAATTTTACAGATTTAATTATTTAGAATTCTAAATCAATTTGAATTTAAAACAAATATAAAATAATGAATTTATAAATAAATTTCATAAAATTTTATGTGATTCATTTATATCAAATTATTAAAATTATTTAAAAGAAAAATTACTTTTAAAATTAAAAAATCTTAAATTTGAGTTTCTATCGAAATTAAATTTTATAATAAACTTGCATGACAAATTCTTTTATATATGGCTTTTCTTTTCATGATCTTGTCTTCATCTTTTCATATATATCCTTATGTTTATCTCACATTATATTTAGTTAAATGTCAATTTGATGATCAAAATGTTAGTAATGCGATGTTAGCATCATTATTAATTATTCTATAAATAATCCTATATTCTAACATATTATATGATTTATTCGAGTAAAAAAATTAGCAAAGATTTGTAATAAGAATAATTCAACACTTCTATATAATATTAATTATTAAACTATTTCTTTTTAATCACAAAGGGATGTATGTCCAAACAAGCATCACAATTACAATAGGGGAGTGGTTTTTCAAGTATTATTAATTTTATTTGGATTTGATTGGATTGAGAGAGAAAACTGAATGGAAGATTAGAATGTTAGATTGGGATAAAGACAAAAATTATCATAAGAATGGAAGATTAGAATGTTTGATTTGTAATGCAAATTAAAAATAGGCAAAAACTATAGTCGGAATTTTTTACATTTTTTACGTGTTTATCTTTTATTTTATGTATCGCGTCATTTATGAAAAAATATTAATAATTAAAATATTTAAAAAAAATAATATAAATATGACACTGAAAATAAAAAATAAAAAATCCAAACTATAAAAATTATAGTGGAGAAGTGACCCATTAATAAGAAACAACCAATTCTTTATTGTTTTTTAAATTATTGGTTTTTAATTGTCCTGTCTGTAGAGCTATATTATTAATTAGAATTATTAGTTTAGTGAAGTAGGTAATTAAGGTCACCAAGACATTCCCATTATTTGACTTATGATGAGCTGTCCAATGACCCAATTTTAATGTTTAAATACTTTTTTTTTTCTTACATTATTATCATGTTGGATTAGGGAAATTATTAGATAATGAAAGTAAATATATATTATTTATTTTAATTATATTTTATATAAATAAGAGAAATATATTCTCATTTTATCTAATAATGTTTCGTTGTATTATATCACCTTATCATTAAAAAATAATCTATTTTTCTTTAATAAATATTTTTAAAAAATTATAAATACAAATTAACTTTTTATGGTCATAGGACAATTTTTCCACATTTATCTGACATATTTTCAGTATTTTTCATTTTAAAGATGAGAGACTGTTAGCTGAGAAATGCTGTTACATCTTGAGATCAATTAATTTTATTTGCTTTATATTTAACTTGTAAATTGCAATATTGATCAGATTTAGCAACAACTATGGACAATTTGACAGAAAAAAAGTATCAAGAAGAGGAAGAAGCATGTCTAAATGCAATGATATTTTCTGGGTCTCATGTTTTTCCTTTGGTCCTAAACACAGCTCTTGAACTCAATCTCTTTGGTATCATAGCCAAAGCAGGGCCTGGAGCTTATGTTTCAGCCTCTGAAATTGCCTCTCAACTTCCCACTACAAATCCTGATGCCCCTTCTATGCTTGACCGTATACTTCATCTCTTTGCTACCCACTCCCTTCTCTCTTACTCTTCTCGAACCCTCCATGATGGTAGGATTGAGAAGCTTTATGGTCTTACACCTGCCTGTAAATTCTTTCTTGGCACTGCTGAAGAAGGAAACATCTCTTCTTTATCTACTCTTGCCTGTCACAGAGCCACTTTGGAAGTTTGGTATGAATTCTAATTTAGATCAGCAGTTGAGAGTAATATGTTGCAAATTTAGTATTTGGCAGTGAAAAATTATATTTGAATGCTGAAAACTGAAATTAGTATGAATTTTAAACTTCTAACTTTCTGTATGTATATATAAGAAGACAAACACTCGATCATTAAATTAATTTGCTTATGCTTTTGTCTGTTTGTTGTGTTATATAGGTTGCATATGAAGGATGCAATTCTTGAAGGTGGAAGTATGTTCAAGAAAGTACATGGGATGACTATATTTGAATACATGAACAAAGATCCAGAATTCAACACCATCTTCAATCAGGCAATGGCTGGTCTCTCTACTGTGATTATAAATGGAATTCTAGCAATATACAAAGGATTTGAAGGACTCACCTCACTGGTTGATGTTGGTGGTGGGACTGGTAGAACTCTTAATATGATCATCTCCAAATACCCTTCCATCAAAGGCATTAACTATGATTTGCCTCATGTCACCCAAACAGCACCACCTTACCCTGGTAATTCATTATTTAAAATTAATTGTGAGCATTTTATATAGGGTCCCCTTTTTTTTCTTATGATATTTCAAGATGCTGTGTTTTGTCTGTAATTGGTAGGAAACTCAATAGGCCTGAATTACACAGGGAATTAAAAATAATTTATTTCTTTCTCATTCAATAATTCACTTATATTATACGAATAACTTAACTCTCTTAATTTCTACTGAAAATTATATATATATCTATCCTATTTATATTTTTGTTTCATATACTCAAATAATAATGTATAAATATAATTAAAAAAATTGTTCACTAATATAAAAAATAATAATATTTTTTTATTACATGTATTATTATCATATTAAACTACTGTATATATATATATATTGTGTGATTTTGGTCCGATTTTAATAAAAAAATAATTAAATTAAGTCTGATTAATTCGATTTATGTGAATTTATTAGTTAGCTGATAGAAGAAATAATTTATTATGCAGGGATCCAACATGTCGGTGGAAATATGCTCACAAGTGTTCCAAAAGGAGATACAATTATGATAAAGGTGACTATAATATATAATCTTGGCACTTTTTATCTTTTTCTTTTTTTTTTGTTAGGTGAGTTGCATGAATCTGTTTATTGGTTGGTCCCAAAAAATGGTAGTGGGGACTAGGGAAGACTTTGAAAGAGAAGAAGATGAAAATCTAAAGGCATTGATGTTACTTTTGCACAGGATACATGTCATAATTGGAGTGATGAAAATGTGGTGAAAGTATTGAAGAATATTTATGAGGTGCTGCCAAATAATGGGAAATTAATAATAATGAATGCAATATTAACTGAAGAACCGGAAACAAGCAAGGCATCTCAATATGTTTCAAGACTTGACAATACTATGTTAATCCAACCTTCAGGTAAAGAAAGGACTGCAAGAGAATTCGAGGCCTTGACTAAGGCAGCTGGCTTCACTAACTTTCATGTTGCTTGTGTTGCTCATGGTATCTGGGCTGTCATGGAATCCTTCAAGTAATTAATCTTCCTTGCAAGAAATCAAGAAGTTGAAAGCAATATTATTGGAGTATTTAATCTTTTGTATTACAGAAGAATGTATCCATTGTTGATTTAAATAAATTTATTTGAATTGTATGACTGTGATTATTGGTTCAGATGATCGCAACTCTAATTGTCATATATCAACGACAAAATAAATTGTTTGTTATTTTTTAATTTAAAATTAACTATGATTAAAGATAAAAATCTAAATAATCTATTGCTGATGTGTCAAGATTATTGGACTAATCTTGGGATTATCTTTGAACTCCCCTGCAACACAACTCAAAAGATTCCTCTAAAGGAAATGTATCCACATCCTTTCTTGGAAGCTTGACAGACAATTTCCAATAGAAGATGAATTGGTCCAAAGGATTGCTACTCACATAAACAATTTTGCAATTGGAATCTCTAATTGAAGTTGGCATGGACTCAAATGGTATCGTATATGGGTATTAATTATTATCGGTTCAGGAATAGATTCAAGAACAGGGGATTGGTTTCAAGTAAAGATCGAATTAAATGAAAGGAACAAGCTCATGAGGACATGAAGTGAGAAAAAGGCTTTCATGAGCAAAGGGCTACTAATACATTTTGCAGTCAGTCTATGCAGGGGTCAATTCGAATTGGTTTGGTTGAATTGAAAAATTATTATCAAATTAAATTAATATTTTCAGTTTAAAATTTTTAAATTAAATTAAATTATCATTATAATTAAATCGTCAATTTTGATTTAGTTTGATTCGATTTGCGATTTCAAATTAAAAATTTTTCTTATAAATTATTATTATTTTATTATAAATTTAAGAAAAAATATTGATAAAATATCAATAATAAAAAAAAATTTAAAAATAGTTTAATATTATTCGACTTAAAACTCGTCCATTTTATTAATTAGCACATTTAAAATTTATATTTTTTTAAAAAAATTAAACTTTTTTTTATTTAATTTTAGTTAATTTTCATAAATGGTATTTTTTAAAATTCTAAATTAATATTAGTTAAAAAAATATATAGTTGTATATAAAATAAAATCAAATATATTTAATTGTAATAATGGTAATATATATATATATATATATATATATATATATATATATATATATAACTTCTGTTTGATTCGGTTTAAAATTAGAGAAAAATACTCAAACTACAAATCAAATTCAAATTTTAGTTTATTTTACTTTTTAAATCAAATCAAATCAAATAAATTATAAAATAATTAATTTTGATTTAATTTAATCAGTTTAATTCGATTTAATTAATTTGATCGATTTAACTTTCACTCCTAAGTTTACATATCTAATTAGTTAATTACAGTGAGTGTTTGATAATTCAATTCATCTCCAAAATTTCATTTTCTATTTAAAATTTTAAAAAAATTTAAATTGGTAAATTTTCACCCACAAAATTCAAAATTCAAAATTCAAAATGAGATTTCACAACCCAAATACTATTAACTAAAAATCACTATGATGGTGTTTGACAACACACCTCTATATAGACCTAGTTACAGCTAGGTTTTGGGTTGTGAAGAGAAGTTAGACTGGACCTAAGGGGCAGAAGTTTTTGGGCATCTATTACTAGGTTGGCCCAACAACAAAATGTTTAGTCTCATTAATGGAAACTCGAGCTTACGAGCCAATGTGCCAGACAAATTCATTACCCATATGAGACTAATATGAAAAAAATTGTAACATTTAAGTTAGCAATTTCATCAATTTGTTTTTTTGGATAAATTATACCATTTTATTGAAAAGAAATAAAAATTTGCAAAACCAAAAACCGCATTAAAAATCAACAAAGTAGCATACTGAAACAATGTTGTCAAAACAAGCAAACAAGCTTCAAATAAAACAAGTACAACCCAAAAACAAAATACAAGAAAAAATACCCCTTGAACAGCTGAATAGACTCACATTTAAGTGAGCAAGTTCAGGCCAAACTTTTGAGATTATTCTGCAGAAAATCAAAACCAATGCAAGGACTAAAGAGCATCCACAGTCCAAACCAAAAAAAAAAAAAAAGGCCGAAAGCATTAAGTGTCAAGCTACAAATTCTGATGTGCTTTAGCATTTTAGATATGATTCCATCACACTAAGCCAAAATTCATTGATAAGATCGATGGAAATTTAGACCAGAACCTTTCAGTTTTTCTTGAATAAGATTGTCCAAACGATCTGCCATCGACGGGGTTAAATAATTGCTCCAGTCTCCTACTTCACCTTTCCTAAAGAAAGCACTATTTGGAGCTCCAATAGCTTGCCTACCATTCTTGTTCACTTCCAAATTTTTCATGTTTTCGAAACTACACAATCTTGATATTTCCTCTACAACTCCTTGTTCTTCTTCCTCTGTAGAAAAAGGAAACCCCAAGAACTCAGCTAATCTTTTAGTGTATAATATGTTATCTTGTTTGAGATCTTCATATTTCAAGAACAAGACTTTATCAGGATTTTCAAGACTTGCTTTCCAATATCCTAACACATGATCCCAAAATGGTCCAAAAGTATGGACTCCTTTGTAATATAGCTCAAAAGCTTCCTCCAGGGAAACCGGATCCATGTTATGATGTGGAAGCTTGAGAGAAAATTGCCAATAGGAGATGAATTGGTCCAAAGGATTTCTACTCGCATAAACAATTTTGCAATTAGAATCTCTAATTGAAGTTGGCAAGGACTCGAATGATATATGGGTA
>CANXYC010602401.1:0-14223 GCA_948193065.1 Aleurites moluccanus | reverse complement strand
TTCTTCACAGGCATCTGACCACAGAAATTTGACTTGCTACTGAGTGAGCTTGCTCAAAGGAGCTGCAATCCTGGAGAAGTCTTGAACAAATCTTCTGTAATAGCCCGCCAAACCCAAGAAACTTCTAATTTCTGAAATATTTGTGGGTCTAGGCCAACTAAGAATTGCATCAGTCTTCTTAGGATCGACTCTAATCCCCTCCTTGCTCACTATATGCCCCAGAAAGCCTACATTCTCAAGCCAGAATTCATACTTAGAAAACTTGGCAAACAGCTGATGCTCCCTCAAAATTTGCAACACAACTCTAAGGTGCTCTTCATGCTCTTCTTTACTCTTTCAATACACAGGAATGTCATCAATAAACACAATGACAAACTTGTCCAAGAATGGCCTGAACACCCTATTCATCAATCCATAAATGCAGCCAGTGCATTAGTCAATCCAAATGGCAACACTAAGAACTCATAGTGTCCATATGTGGTCCGGAATGCTGTCTTCGACACATCCTCATTCTGAATTCTCAACTAATGGTATCCTAATCTCAGGTCTATCTTGGAGAAATGACTTGCACCCTACAGCTGATCAAACAAATCATCTATCCTTGGCAAAGGATACTTGTTCTTAATAGTCACCTTGTTAAGCTGTCTGTAGTCTATGTATAATCTCATAGAACAATCTTTCTTCTTCACAAAGAGTACAAGCGCTCCCCATGGTGAACTACTGGGTCTAATGAATCCTTTGTCAAGTAGATCCTGCAACTGAGTCTTCAACTCTATCAACTCCACTGGCGCCATACGGTAAGGAGGAATAGAAATCGGACTCATGCTGGGTAGCAACTCTATACCGAATTCTATCTCTCGATCCGGTGGCAATCCAGGCAATTCTTCAAGAAATACATCCGGGAATTCATTGACTATAGGAATCTGCTCCATACTCTTTACTTCCTTATTAGTGTCCCGAACATAAGCCAAATATCATTGGCAACCTTTCCTCAATAATCTCCTTGCACTGATGGCAGAAATCACATTATACGATACTTCACTTCGCTCCCCTTGGAACTCAAATTCCTCACCTGAAGGTGACTTAAAGATAAGCTTCTTCCCATTACAATCAATAGTGGCAAAATGCTTGGACAACCAATCCATGCCCAAGATTACATCGAATTCTAACACCGGCAGCTCAATCAAATCTGCATCCAAGCTCTTACCACTTATGCTAACCACACAAGAAGGGTAAGAATTCTGAACCTCAATCTCCTCCTCCAAAGGAGTAGAAACAACCAACACATCATCAAGCAACACACAAGGCACATGCAACTTCTTAGCAAAGCAAGATGATCCAAATGAATGCGTAGCTCCTGAATCAAACAAAACTCTAGCATTCAAGGCTTGAATCGGAAGAATACCTGTGACCACATTATTAGATGCTTGAGCTTCATGCTGAGCTAATGCAAAAACTCTCCTTCTACCTCTACCCGAAGGAGCTGACCCTGAAGCTTGATATTCATGCTGACCTGACCCTCTGCCCGCTTCAATAGCTCTGCCCATACTCCCTCTACCTCCTCCTGACTGTTGACCCATGCTTCTTTCTCTGCTCATCTGAATAGTAGCCTGAGAAGCCTGCTGTCTAACCCCAAAAGAAGGTTACGGACAATCCTTGAGAAGATGACCATGCTGTCCACATCCGTAACATGCACCTGATGCATAGAAGCAAGGTCCTCTATGAAGTTTACCATAGGTAAGACAAGAAGGATCAGTCCTTGGTGGTACTGAACTAGCTGCATTATGACTCACTGGAGAAACAAATCTGAAGGGATTTGGTCTTTGCTGAAATCTCCCTGATAGCCCTCTGAATCCCCCTCTAGCAACTGACTGAGGTACAACATTGATACTCTTCACTCCAATGGTCCTGCCTAGAAGAGCTTCCAACCTTAGCCTTCTTCTTTTCTTCTCTCTCTGATCTAGCTTCTATTTCTCTATTCTCTTTTACTCTTACCTTATCCACCAGCTTGGAATAAGAATCAAACTCAAGAGTATCCAATACTTTAAAAAATGGAGCCACCAATCCCCTACGGAATTGCTGAATCCGTGCTGCTTCTGAAGGCACAAGTGTTGGAGCAAACTTACTTAGCTGGCTGAATTTCTTCGCATACTCTGAAACTGTCATACCCAGAGTCTGAACCAACCTCTCAAACTCTATAGCTTTAGCATCTCTTACACTTTCCGAAAGAAATTCATCAAGAACCATTTCCCTGAACCTCTCCCAAGATACCTCTTTATTATCTCGGAGCATACCAGAAATGCTCCTCTTGAACAAGTCTTTTGCCTCTGCCTTCATTAAATACCCAGCAAATTCTATAGCTCTCCTATCCGGAATCCTCCAAATCTGAATCTTCTCTTCTATTTCTTCTAGAAAATTCGTAAGATCCACTTCACCTCGATACTCTAAAGGCTTAAGCTTCAGAAACTTCTCAAAGGATACCTCCTCAACCTGTTGTACCACTACAGGCGGGGTGGAGGAACTGGGATCTCTGGAACTGCTTGAACAGGAGGAGCCTGCTGCTGCCTCTGCTGAGTAATAAACTCAGCTATCATGGCATAATTCCTCTGTAGCTGATCCAATTGTTGCGCCATGTGAGCCACATCCACTGATGGCACAGGAGGAACCTCATCTCCTCCATTACCACCTACAGAACCTTCTTCAGAAGGTAAATCCCGCCTAGGATGGCCTCGACCTCGTCCTCTACCATGGCGCGGAGGCATCTCGATACTAATAAGAAGAACAAATATCATCAGACTCACTACGCATACTTAATGCGAATACATACCAAAGGAAAACACAATTTGACGGGACATGATCCTAAGCTCCATAGTTATCTTAATCAACACTTATACTAGTGCTCATGTACATTTGTCTATTTTCTATGTTAAGGATTGTATAACCTAATGCTCTGATACCACCTCTGTCACACCCCAACTCCAGTGGTGCGACGGTCCTAGGGCAAAGGTAGGCTTAAGGCCACCATAAACCCGTAGAACTCACACATCATAAATCTCACCAACATCATATTTTATCATACATTTGCCATATTCATACATATAATCAAATCAATTCAATCATCACCTTTTATATCATTCCGTATCTTTCTCTTGTTCCTTAATGATAAAAAGGAGACATCTCTCATCAAAGAGGAACAAGAGTGTCCAAAGGATAACCTTCATACATAAAAATATTCTAGTATTCCCAAAAGACTAGAGACAGAGCTCTAGAGTATACTCCAACGCATATTATATCACAATACCATTAATAAAATATACAAAATATCTCAAAAGAATAATTACAATGAAGCTTCTTGGAGAAAATAAGTCAAGAAGCTCGATCTTCTCTATTAGCCCCCTTACGAGCTAAGCTATCACCTGAAACCACAGAAGAGGAGTGAGCCTTCAACTCAGTAAGATATGAACATTAATATTATAAGAACTGAATATCAAATCATGGTCTTGAACAAATAATAATACATAAAGGCATGAAAGAAGTTATAGGCTTTTACTTGAAAAAAATGTGGTTCTCATAATAACTTGATTATATCAAATCATATCTAATTCAAATCATGGTTCATCTTTAGAACATAGAATGCCCACAAAGAATGGCATTATCAAATATCATATGGAAGAACTGATCACATATCATACATACATATCGGCAGCCTTGCTACCTCAACGTGCACACATGTTTGGCCAGGCATGCGCCTAGAGCTCATGACCCCCTCTAGGTAGAACACCGATAAAAATCCTATCGGCTGGGCTCCCAAAGTGCACAATGGACCAATGAATTTACTCTAATTGAGAAGAGCGTTCTATCCATAGGTCATGGGTTTCAATCACATAAGAAGCATATTGGTCGCAAGACCATCATCATACCATGATAATTCAAATCGGGTTCACAAGCAAGAACATATGAACTTGATCCAAGAATATTGATGCCATTCACAATATATAGTTTATGAACATTTAGGTACAATAGAATAACAAAGGCAAATAAATAATTGGTTGTGTTACTTTCAAAGAATGGAAATCAAACAAAGTGTTCATACTTACCTCTTGCACAATTTCTTTAAATTTTCCTTAGCAAACTGCTCACTTAATTTCCTCAATCAAATTATGAATTCTCCTCCTAAGAAAATCTCAAATACATGAAAATTAGGGTTCTCCAAATTAATGATATTCCACATGATTTCCTAATAATAAATTATCTTAGAATCTCTATTCTTAATTCCTAACAATATCCCATTAATTCTCTAAAGAAAACTGCATTAAATTCCACATTAAATTTTGGAGTTACTGTTCACAGCAGTTTAACTTCCAAAATTTCTCCCATATTAATTACCATTAATTGCTTCAGATCACTAGCAATAAATTTTATATATCCCGAATTAATTATTCTAACCCATAGACTTAAATAAATCCAAAGAAAATAACTTAGGAAGAAAATTTACCTTATTTCCTTCAAACTGAGTTTTCTGCAAACTCTGCTCAAATTGATGATTCTGCCTTAATAATAGACTAATTTAGAAGTCTATTGCATTAATCTAAGTCTTAATACCTTAGAATAAAATATGGAACAAATGAGAAAAGACTGAAATTGACAAAGGAAGAAAGAAAGAAAAATCGTGAAAAAAAATCACTGCTGGTTACTGGGGTTAAATAAGCCTCTGCCCAAAAAGGATCTGACCAGCCCGCCTCGCGAGACCTGCCCTGGCAAAGCCACCTCGCCTAACCAGCTCGCCATTCCCACTTCGCATTCCCAGCTCGCACTTGCCCGCTCGCCAACCTTGATCCGATAATGCTGCCTCGCACATTTTAGATCGTATATGCTACCTCGCGTATGCTGCCTCGCCAAACTCTCCTTGCAACTCATCCTCGCATAAGCCACCTCGACAATGCTCCTTCGCCTCTTCGCTTCTTCGCGAACTACTACCTCGCACATCTCTCTTCGCGCAATGCCTCCTCGCATATCTTCGCCAACTGTTCCTCGCCAAAAAGCTCTTCGCCAAACCTCTTCGCTACTTAGCCACTTCGCCATAATGCCACTTCACATTTCCAGTCCGCGAAATGCCTTCTCGCTTAAGGCTGGCTCTCCATAACCAATTACCTCTAAGTTAAACTCTTGCCTGAACACCCCATTTTAAGCCAGCTCGCAAATGAGTTACAATAATCCAAACTTACCAATTCTTCTTGCCACTTATAATCAACAGGTAGAAACACAACATATCCAAATTTCATATTAAACCAATCAACATACAGATAGTGGTGACTCTCCAAAAGTTACCCAGACTCCTGCATCAAAGACTAACCGAACAATCCTGATACAAAACACTCTCCACTACGATCTACTTATCCAAAAATTCTAAAATTTTACAGGCATAATCTCAACACATAAAGGAATATTTTTCATGTTCACAACTTTAGCTAATTCTGCCTTAGTCACTCCCAGTAATTCCAAACATACACTGCATCCCTGCAAAAATGCTCAACCAGACCAGCCTTGCTCAAATAGACACAACTCATCACATACATAGAATTTCACCAAACTATTTTACAGAATTATAGCTAAGACATAAATTAACAACTTTCATATTTTACACTTTATCAAGTTATGTCTTTAAGAGAAAGAAATGATCCACACTGAATTATGTTGCAACCCAAAACAAAAATCTCCTGAAATTTCCAATATTCTCATTTAAAATTTTAGAATTCTCCAAACATATAAAATCAATAAATACACTTCAAAATGGCAGATATTACAGAAACATAGAGGAATGGATGTACATGGCTTAAGCTCGGAGGAAGAGCTAAGCGATATGACACATTTCCAACTTTATCAAGCACTTCAAATGGTCTCACATATCTAGGTAACAACCATAGGCTATTGAGGTTGATGAAGACTTGACTTATGATGAGACACCAGTGAAGATAATAGATCAACAAGTTAGGCAATTGCATAATAAAGAGACCCCAATGGTTAAAGTGTTATGGAAGAACCAGATGATGGATGAATGTACCTGGCAGAGTGAGTAGGATATGAGAACAAGATATCCACTTTTATTACAGTGATGAGGTACGTATAATTTAAAATTCGAGTACTAATTTTATTGAAGGAGGGTAGAGTGTAACACCCTTAAATTTCATTTATATAACCTTGAATATATGTTATTTAATAATAAATAAAGTTGATTTAGACATTAGAACATCATACTTGCGCGATTTGACAAATCGTTAAAAATCGACCCGATGGATAGGTAAGCACGTCGACATTATGATTAACGATCGAATTTGGAATTTTAAATTTTTCATATCTCCATTAGACTCATAAGATAGAGAAATATAAGACATATTGTTTCGGAATTGAAATGGGACAAAAAGATAAATAGTTATAAGTTCCGGATTCAAAATGCGAATACCCGAAGTGTCGGGGAGAAAAATCGAATTAGCAGAAAGTTAATTAACATAAATTACCATCTAATTCTTCAAAAATAAGAAAATTCTCCTCCTTCCTCCATTGATACAGAAAAGTCACTTCCTTCTCCAAAACTCCACCAAATTCATCCAAACTTCAAGCAAAATCGATAGAAAACTCGGTTAAACTACCAATTAAGCTAGTTTCCATAAAAAATTTCAAGAAATTCAAGCTAGAAATTGAAGAACCATCCAACCTAAATTTCAGCCACTTGAAGAATTCAGGTGAGGATGATTTTTTTCTTCATTATTTTGATTCATTTAAGCTACATAAGTGATTATAAACATGATTATATCTATAAATTTCAAGATTGGATTGAAATTGGAGAAAACCTAAAACTAAGTTTATGTTTGAAATAGATTTTCTGTATAGGATTCCATAATTCAAATTAATATTTAAATATATTAGCTAGCATCCATTTAAGACTAAATATATGGTAAAATTGATTGTAGAATCGAAGGAAACCGAAGAACACTATTTTTGCCCTTTATAGGCAAATCGGTGTTTTATCACGTAAACGATCGTTTCATCGGTTATGGTGAGTTATATGTATATTATTATGCATGTTTAAACCTTTCTTTGATCAATTTGAATCCATTTAAATTCTTGCAACTTTTTGGCAAAAGTGTTTCATTTGAGTTGCCTTTGAATTTTTCTAGAATTCAAGCTCCGATTGTGTTGTTTATTAACCCTCTTTGATAATGCCTTTGTGTTTGTTGCCATTGGGGCTTGCATTGTGAACTTTGGCCTTTGATCAATATGTCCCAAAACTATATTTATTTAGACCTAAAGTAGTGCACACCAAGTGCTCGACAAAATGACCTTTGTTAAATTCCTTAAGAATCAAATTGTTACCAAATTTGTTAAAATGGGTGACTTTCTTTGTCACTAGTGTAAATATGTCTTCTTGACATATTTTGAACTTGTATCCTAAATGACTTTTGTGGAATTTTGCCTATACTATAATGTTCCTTTGTTAAGAATAATGATTCTATATGTTTTTACTTGCCTAAATAGCTCAAATGAGCTAAAGTTATAGAAATTGAGCCTTGTTGATTTTTTTGCCTATTTGGTATTTTATTTGCTATCTTTAGCCTATTCTAATGTTTGTATGACAGAGCTACCTTACTGATGGGAAGTGGGTAAATACCATCAGCATTGTGCACAATGAAATTTCAGTGATACCCTAGCAAGGAAAGGTTATGGTCCTGGCCATAGGGTTTGATCCACCTTATGCTATTTACATGTTATATTGATAATGATATGCGTTTCATGACCCAGTATCTGTTATATATACATGTTATTATTTCTTCCAGTGCCTATACATCTATATTTGATTATTATAAACCATTTCCCTTGATTTGGTCCTCTAATGTGCTATCCATGAATCAATTGTTAATACTGTTCATTTGTTGTTTCCTACCTAGTTTAATGTATGATAATATATATATTGACTCATTAAGTATGAAAATACTTACCCTTTTAGTGGTTTATCTTTTCAGGTCAGGAATAGAGCTGGTCTAAGATTTCTTCATCAGTGGATCCAGCTTTGTTATAATAATATAAATATTGAACTTGTATATATTCCTTATATATATTTTAGATGCTCCATGGATATGTAAATTATTGGAATGACTATACTTAGTATGGTCTGTAATATTATTAGTTACTGATATTTTATATATATGAGATGTGTTGAGATCAAATATGATCACAGATGATGACAAATAGACTGATTATATGGATATAGATATGTTATAGCAGGTGATGTTTACAGGTTATAGAAGAGTTCTACAGGTGTCGATAGCCTTATGCTGTCCCTACATCCTAGGACCGTCATGTTCCAAAATTAGGATGTGACAGAGTTGGTATCGGAGCATAGTTATACTGATAGCATATAGATATGTGTCAATAAGGCATAGGTGAATCGTGGAGCATAGGAAATCCAGTCACGTCATTTGTTGCATTTATTAAATATGTGTTTATTCCGTGATAACTATATGTGTTAAATGATTGTGTTTGTCTATTGTAGTGATTAAGATGTCTACAGTAGAATGTGAACGGGCTGTTTAACCTGCATCTAGGAGATCAGAAGAGCCCATTACAGAGACAGAAGTGGCCTCAAATGAGTCATTGATCAGGGAGGAACCAAAAGAACCTCCTAGGTCCAGGAGAAGGACAGAGGAAACCAGGGAAGCTGAAGATCCCTTGAGATTGGAAGTGATGCAAGGGATGTTAGAATTGAGATAAGAACTACAGGAATTAAGAAAGGAAAGACAGGTAGTGCCACCACCTGCCCGACCAGCTATTCCACCAGTACCTGTGCCACCTATTGCTGTACCAGTTGGGTCAGTGGTACAGAAGGGTCGCAGAGTAATTGATGAGAGTGAAATCAGCATGCTTAACTTTCTCAAGCTAAGTCTGCCATAATATAAAGGTGGAAGAGTTGAGGAAGTTATTAATTTTCTAGAGGAAATAGAGAAGGTGGTAAGAGAACTTCCATGTTCAGATGTCAGAGCAGTGAAGCTTATCGGTTTATTATTGAAAGAAAAAGCATGGACTTGGTTTTCTAGGTACATTGAGACACAATTATACAGTGATGTACCACCGACTTGGGCACAATATAAGGCTACATTGTTGGATGAATTTTTGACAGAGGGAGTTAAAAAAAGAAACATAATTCAGTTGGAACAAGGCAACTTGAGTATAGAAGAGTATGCCGATGAGTTTATCAGGCTGAGTAAATATGCCAGCAAAATTGTACCTACCGAAGAAGACTTGATCAGTAGGTTTAGACGGGGATTGCATGCTCCTCTTCATAATGCATTATTATCTGCTGAGTTTACTTCTTTATCCAAGGTTATTGATCAAGCAGTCCAAATGGAAGAAAAATATAAAGAAAAAAGAATAAAAAGAGAACATAAAAGGAAGATTGAGACTGAAAGACAGCAGAGAAGAGGTGAAGGGACTTCTTAACAGAGGCAAACAGAGACTACATCAATTAGAACTGAGCAAAGACTACAGATGGGTGGTCAGAGAGGAGATCAGGGTAGAGGTACCACAGGGCAATCTGCATCCAGATTTTCACAAGGGTCATCTAGACCACCAGTGCAGACAACTAATGTTCCCATATGTGATTTCTGTGGAAAGAGGCACGAGGGTGGATGTAGAAGACAAACAGGTACATGCCTAAAATGTGGCCAATATGGTCACTATGTGAAGAATTGTCCAATGTGGGGAGAACAACAAACTACTACAACAATCTCACAACCTACTGTACAAATGAGTAAAAATGACCAGAGAGACACAGGGGGCAAAGGCAGAGGTAGAGAATCAAGACAGGGACAGGCTAGTGGTCATGCACCAGTTAGTAGAGGACAAGGTCGGGTCTTTGTAGTTAATGCTCAGGAAGCTCAAAGATCAGGCAAGATAGTAACAGGTAAGATTCCTGTGTCATATGAATTAGCACAAATATTGTTTGATTCTGGTATCACACATTCCTTTGTATCACCCAAATTTGCATCTAAATTGGGAATTGAAAAACAATTGATGTTAATACCCTTAGAAATATTTACTCCTTTGGGTGAGAGCATAGAGGTAAAATATGAATACCCGGGTTGTAAAGTAGATATAAAGGATAGAATTTTACCAATTAATTTAGTAGAATTGCCTTTGTTGGAATTAGATGTGATATTAGGAATGGATTGGTTAACCACTTATCATGCAGTAATTGACTGTTATGAAAAGAAGATCAAATTTCAACCAGAGGGGTATGATAAATTTGAATATCAGGGTGATAAGAGTGATTTGGGAATTAAACTCATTTCTGCTATTGGAGCAAGGACACTCCTACGTAAGGGATATCCTGCATACTTGGCAAGTGTAATGGATACTCAGAAAACTTTAAATGGAGTTGATCAGATTCCTATTATCAATGAGTTTCCAGACTTATTTCCTGAAGATTTTCCAGGTTTACCATCTGAGAGGGAGATTGAGTTTAAGATTGAATTCTATCCGGGTACAGACCCTATTTCAATCCCACCTTATAGAATGGATCCAACAAAATTAAAAGAGTTAAAAGTGCAATTGCAAGACTTGCTAGATAAGGGGTTTATCATACCCAAAAGTTCATCGTGGGGTGCTCCTGTATTATTTGTTAAGAAGAAGGATGGTTCATTACGAATGTATATTGATTACAGATAGTTGAATAAAGTGACCATCAAGAACAAATATCCATTGCCCCAAATTGATGATCTGTTTGATCAATTGCAAGGAGCTAGTTTTTTTTCCAAGATTGACCTTAGATCGGGTTATCATCAATTGAGAATTAAGAATGAAAATGTGTGTAAAACTGCTTTCAAAACTCGATATGGTCACTACGAATTCCTTGTATTGCCATTTGGGTTAACCAATGCCCCTGCTGCTTTTATGGACCTGATGAATCGAGTGTTCAAGCTCTATTTGGATAAGTTTGTCATTGTATTCATAGATGACATTCTTATCTATTCAAGAAGCTAAGAAGAACATGAAGAACATCTGAAAGTAGTGCTACAAATATTGCGAGAGCATAAGATGTATGTTAAGCTATCGAAGTGTGAATTCAGGCTTACTGAGGTATGTTTCCTTAGTCATATTATGGGAAAAGATGGCATTAAAGTGGATCCACAGAAGGTGAAAGTTGTAGCTAATTGGCCACGACCTACTAATGTAACAGAAGTGCGGAGTTTCTTAGGTATGGCTGGTTATTACAAGCGGTTTGTTAAAGATTTTTCAAGAATTGCAGCTCCAATAACTAAACTAACTAGAAAGCTAGAAAGATTCTTGTGGACTAATGAATGTGAAAAGAGCTTCCAAACTTTGAAATCGTGTTTTACATCGGCACCAGTGCTGGCATTGCCAATAGAGAATAGAAAATTCGCAGTATATTGTGATGCTTTGAGGATCGGACTTAGTTGTGTCTTGATGCAGGATAAGAGGGTAATTGCTTATGCTTCTCGTCAATTGAAGAAACATGAGTTAAATTATCCTACACATGATTTAGAAATGGTTGCAGTTGTATTTGCCTTAAAGATTTAGAGGCATTACTTATATGAGGAGAAATGTGAGATCTGCACAGATCATAAAAGTTTACAGTATATTCTGCAGCAAAAACATCTAAACATTCAACAGTGAAGATGGATTAAACTGTTGAAGGATTATGATTGCCATATATTGTACCACCCAGGTAAAGCTAATGTTGTGGCAGTTGCAAGTAGACCAATAATCAGAGAAGTGAAAGAGTTACTTGATATGGGAGTCCAGTTTCAATTGGGAACCTAAGATCGAAACCAAGCTCTGATAGCCCAGTTTCATATGAAGCCAACCTTAATTGATGAGATTAAGGAAGTACAAGACAAAGATTCTCAGTTATTTAAGTTAAAAGAAGATGTTCAAATTGGGAAAGCCCCAGAATTAACTGTTGATAATGGGGTACTGAAATATGGGAAACGGCTATGTGTGCCAAATGTAGATAGGCTTAAAGAGCAAATTATGAGGGAGATACATTATGCATTATACAGTGTTCATCTTGGAATAACGAAGATGTATCATGATTTAAAGGAGCATTATTGGTGGTCCAATATGAAGAGGGATGTAGCTCAATTTGTCTCCACTTGTTTAGCCTATCAACAAGTTAAATTTGAATATCATAAGCCATCAGGGCTATTACAGGAGATAGAATTGCCAGAGTAGAAATGGGATTAGGTAACCATGGACTTTGTGGTTGGTTTACCTATAACTTCACGACGATAGGACTCTATTTGGTAATAGTTGATCAATTGATTAAGACAGCTCACTTCCTAGAAGTGAAAATCATCTACACAGCTGCTCAGTATGCCCAATTGTATGCTGACAAGATAGTACACCTTCATGGCATACCATTAACTATTATTTCAAATAGAGGGACTCAATTTACTGCATGGTTCTGGCAGAAGTTTCAAGAGGCACTAGGTACTCAATTGCACTTTAGTATGACCTTTCATCCACAAACAGATGGGCAATCAGAACGTACAATTCAAACTTTGGAAGATATGCTTCAGCTGTGTATGCTTGATTTTAAAGGGAATTGGGATCAGTATTTGCCTTTGATTGAATTTTCCTACAACAATAGCTATCATTCAACTATTAGCATGGCCCCCCATATGAAGCATTGTATGATAGGAAATATAGATCTCCTATATGTTGGGTAGAACCAGGGGAAAAATAGTTAGAAGGTTCTAAATTAATCAAAGAAACCATAGAGAAAATCCCCATTATTCAAGAGTTCATTTGTTACAGGTGATCATGTATTCTTGAAGATTTCACCTATGAGAGGTGTAATGAGATTTGGCAAGAAAGGGAAGTTATCACCTAGATATATCGGGCCATTTGAGATATTAGAGAAGGTCAGTAATGTGTCTTATCGGTTGGCACTCCCACCTAACTTGAGCCACGTTCATCCAGTGTTTCATGTTTTCATGCTGCGTAAATATGTGTCTGATCCATCACATATCCTGGAACCACAAGCAATTGAGGTTGATGAAGACTTGACTTATGAAGAGACACCAGTGAAGATAATAGATCAACAAGTTAGGCAATTGTGTAATAAAGAGATCCCAATGGTTAAAGTGTTATGGAAGAACCAGATGATAGATGAATGTACCTGGGAGAGTAAGCAAGATATGAGAACAAGATATCCACTTTTATTCCAGTGATGAGGTACGTATAATTTAAAATTCGATGACTAATTTTATTGAAGGAGGGTAGAGTGTAACACCCTCAAATTTCATTTATATAACCTTGAATATATGTTATTTAAGCATAAATAAAGTTGATTTAGAAATTAGAACATCATACTTGCGCGATTTGACAAGTCACTAAAAATCAACCCAATGGATAGGCAAGCTCGTCGACGTTATGATTAACGATCGGGTTTGGAATTTTAAATTTTTAATATCTCCATTAGACTCATAAGCTGGAGAAATATAAGAAATATTGTTTCAGAATTGAAATGGGACAAAAAGATAAATACTTATAAGTTTCGGATTCAAAATGCAAATACGCGAAGTGTCGGGGGGGAATCGAATTAGCTGAAAGTTAATTAATATAAATTGCCATCTAATTCTCCAAAAATAAGAAAATTCTCCTCCTTCCTCCATTGATACAGCAAAGTCACCACCTTCTCCAAAACTTCATCAAATTCATCCAAACTTCAAGCAAAATCGATAGAAAACTCGATTAAACTACAGATTAAGCTAGTTTCCATCGAAAATTCCAAGAAATTCAAGCTAGAAATTGAAGAACCATCCAACCTAAATTTCGGCCACTTGAAGAATTCAGGTGAGGATGATTTTTTTCTTCATTCTTTTGATTCATTTAGGCTACATAAGTGATTATAAATATGATTATATCGATAGATTTCAAGATTGGATTGAAATTAGAGAAAACCTAAAACTAAGTTTATGTTTGAAATGGATTTTCTGTATAGGATTCCATAATTCTAATTAATGTTTAAATATGTTAGTTAGCATCCATTTAAGGCTAAATATGTGGTAAAATTGATTGTAGAATTGAAGGAAACTGAAGAACACTGCTTTTGTTCGTTATAGGCAAATCGGTATTTTATCACGGAAACGATTGATTCATCGGTTCTGGTGAGTTATATATATATTATTATGCATGTTTAAACCT
>CANXYC010602226.1:0-13088 GCA_948193065.1 Aleurites moluccanus | reverse complement strand
AGATTGCTCACAATAACCACCTCAATTTCTTTGGTTTTCTCCTCCTAAGACATTTCCCCAAATATACAAAATTAGGATTTTTCTTACTCAATAATATTCAACATGATTTTCTGAATATTTAATCATCTTAGAGTTTCTATTCTAAATTTTCATCCTTAATTTAATTTATTTCTTAAGTAAAAATCTGTATTTAATTCAAATTCACTGTTCATGCTACTATTCATGATAGTCCAAAATTCTGATTTTCTCCCATATTAATTACCATTAATAACTTTAAATTGCTTGCAATAAATTCTATACACCAAATAATAATTATTCCAGCCAACAGACTTAAATAAATCTAAAAAAAATAACTTTGGAAGAAAATTTACCTTATTTCTCTAACACTGAAATTCTTGAGATTTCTTGCTTAAATCTGATGATTTCTATCTTAAAATAGGATAATCTAGAGATCTAATGCATTAATTTAAGTATTAATGCCTTAGAAAATAAAATGGAACTAATCTGAGAAAAGACTAAAAGAATAACAAAGAAAGAAGAAAGAATATCGTGCAGAAAATCATCACTGGCCACTGGGTTAAATAGGCCACTGCCCAAAATCCCATTCGCCAGCTCGCCTCGCCAACCTGCCTCGGCAATGCTACCTCGCATAAGCCAGCTCGCCATTCTCACTTTGCGTTTCCCAGCTCGCACTTCCAGCTCGCCAAACTGATCCCGCAATGCCACTTCGCTATTCCAGCTCACATATGTCACCTCGCATATGCTGCCTCGCCAAACTCTCCTCACGAACTCTTCCTCATATATGCCACCTCGGCAATGCCTCTTGGCCTCTTCACCAACTCGCTTCGCCTATCTCCCTCTTCGCCAAAACTCTGCTCGCGAATTGCCACTTCGCACATTTCCTCTTCGCATACTGCCTCTTTGTATAATGCCACCTCGCCTTTCCTCTTCGCCAAATCCTCTTCGCCTAACTCCACTTCGCATATGCCACCTCGCATATGCTTCTTCGCCAAATTCCTTTTTACATATGCTACCTCGCATATGTCTTTTCGCTAATTGCCACTTCTGCAATCTCACCTCACCACTTCGCCACTTCACTAGCCTGCATTGTCAGCTCGCAAAATGCCACCTCGCATTTTGCCGGCTCACCATAACCAGATCCTACTAAATTAAAACTCTTCCTCGGCAACTTATACTTAACTAGCTCGCAAAAGAGCTACAAACATCCAAACTTACTGATTCTTTTTGCCACTTAATATAGACATGCAGGGGATCAACATATTAAAAATCAAATCACAAGAATAACTACACAGACTATAGTGACTCTCTAATTGTCACTCAGACTTACTGCCCCATAATTCATCCGAATAGGTCTAATAATTTTCATTCTCCACTGAGATATACTTATCCAAAATTCCTAAAATTTTACAGCAAACAACACAACACATAAAGAAACATTTTTCATGTTTACACCTTTGGCTCAATCTATCTCAGTCATTCCCAGAAATTCCAAATACACACAGACTTCCTGCAAAAATACTTAATCAGACAAGTCCTGCTAAAAGGGACATAACTCATCACACACATAGAATTCTGCCAAGCCATTATACAAAACTTCAGATGAGATATAAATTCATAACTTTTATGTTTTACACTTTACCAAATTATTTCCTTAAGATAATACAATTAGTCTCACAAATTCCTGCAACTAGAAATTTACTGCATTCCTCAAATATTCTCATCCTTAATTAATTTAAATTCATCAAATACACAATAATTAAAATACAACAAAATAACAGATATTACATATTAACGGAAGACTTAGCTTTAATGTTAATTAAAGAGGGATTTCTTTTTATTAAGTATCTCATCATTTTAATCCTAGCATGCATATACTATCTTTATTCATCATCAAGATATATACAACAATCAAATTATATAGTCATGGTTATGGACAATCTACATTGACTTTTTGAGCCATGAAAAAGTTATAGGTCACACCTAGGTAGATGCATGAGATTACAACTTAAAGCTAAAAATTGAAATAACATTTACAACAATTTTTATCTTCAAGTATTCAAAGTACTTCTCCAAGTCAACTTCAGTCTCCTTTTGGTCACCATAGGCCTCCGTCTTGGATCTCCAGGTTGGGCCTTTTTTTATTCTTCAAAAGCCTAATCTAAGTCCTATGTAAAACTACTTTTACATAACTTTTGAAAAATAAAGAAATTTAAACTAACTATTACAACCATTCAAAAGGCAACCAGGGCGCACAGGTCCAAATTAATCAATGTATGAACAATTATATTGGTCAAGTCCATATCGATACCATCATGCCAACCGTATATTCATAATGAAATTTCTAAAAACAATTTAAAAAAAAGTATTGCAAAAACTCTTTTTGCTTACTTTCCGCATCTTTATTCTTTCGGTTTGGATTTAGTTTATCGAATTGATTTTAAATAAATTCCAAATTTATCTTAAAAGTTCAGAAA
Source organism: Aleurites moluccanus (assembly GCA_948193065.1). NCBI lineage: Eukaryota > Viridiplantae > Streptophyta > Magnoliopsida > Malpighiales > Euphorbiaceae > Aleurites > Aleurites moluccanus. The sequence continues at coordinate 10,593 of CANXYC010602226.1, read as the reverse complement.
TCAATTTAAATGAATTTACAATTATTAAAATAAATAAATAAAAACATCTTTATGAATTAATTTATAAAATTGTTAAACATCTCATGTAGCAATTTTACTAGTTTCTAAAAATTGGCAAATCTTTAACTTTTAAAGTTTCCAATTGGGTCTAGTATTTTAATAATAATAAAAACCATTTAAAAACACCTTAAATTCATCACATAAACTTTAGGTTCAATTATGAATTTCCTTTTTAAACAATTTAAAAAAAAAAAATATTTTATACGCGTAACAAATAAAATAATTTCGTAAGTTTCGTATAAAAATAATTTTGCAAAAATAGTTTCTAGAGTTCCAGACATTAAATCACCATTTAATAGTCAAGGTCCATTAATAAATTAATCACATTAATTATATTAAATAATCCAATACTTAATTCCATAAGAAAAAGGTAATCCTAATCACATTAGGACTTGTAATCCTTAACTTACAAGGATTAGCATGTTTTGCTTGAATCTCATTCAAACGAACTCCAAATTGAGCAAAGTCAAAGCCTATGGATAAATGAAACATTAAGGAAGATTATCACATAAACCTCAGTAATGTTCATTAAGTTTTTTGAAAAAGTAACCACGGACCAAAATGAAGCTGTATTTTCAGAAGAAGAAAAAACAGAACTGTACAACTTTTGTATTTTCGTTTGAAATTATATCATGCGAACTCCGAATTGCATCAAATGAAAGCCATTCATCACATGAAACATCATAGAATATAATCAAATTATTTTTAGAATTTTTTGATGATGCAAAACAGGTTAGAAATGGATCCAAATATAGGGGCAGATTCAAAATAAAAAATGTTCAGATTTAAATCAAACCAAAACTGAAAGGCAATCCATATTCACTCAAATCAAAACCAAATCAATTTAAACCAATCTAGACCTGATCTATCATGGAAAATTGGCCTGGAGGTGGTAGATTTACAGAACCAAATGGTTCAACCAGCTGTCCAAACCAAGGCGCACAATTCGGCACTTAGGGTTTTGAAAGCCTTCCTTGCACAATCATCATACCAAACCGAAACCAAGATTCAAAAAACAATTTTCCATCAATTTTAATCCATCATAGCATGGCTATGATACCACATATTGAGATTTAGCCATTAGGCATAGCGGAAAACAAAAAAAAAATCCCAAACCAAGAAGGCTATGTAGATTAAAATTGAAGATTCATTAAAGAAAATCAAGATCTTTACCTTTGATTTGAGAAATTCTTTCTACTTTGATCACCAATAAAGGGTTGTAGCAAACCACTATCTTTCCTACAAGAGCAAGAAAGCACCACTAGTAATCCATGCGAAGATCAAACGTTGAACTTTTTGGAAATAGGAGCCAAAAACTCTTATGTGCAAGACAAGAGGTTTTGGCCGAATGAAGGAGAAGCAAGAGAGAAAGGCCGAATTCTTTTGGTGCAAGAATATTTGTTCTGAAATTCGGCCAACCTCTTGTGTTTTATTCCTAGGGTTAATGAATTATGATCACATCATATTTCCTTAGCCCTTGGATCAATTAGGTTTTAATCTAATGGCTTAGATTAAAACATTAAGCCTAATGACAATAATGCCATTAATGAAAGGTCAAAAACACTCATTTGACATTGGACTTATTGATTAACACAATCTAATGGTCTTAATTTTATTAAATACATCACATGTAAATAATTAAATTAAATAATTAATTTAATCATATTAAATTATTACAAAAACTCCATAATTAAATATATAAATTAAATCTCATTTAATCATAATTTAATTAACTCTTTCACTTATTATTTGAATCACTTCTATGCGTGTTACCTAATAGATTTCCCAATTAAATTGCAACTTAAGTCCTTAATAATTTCCTTAAATTAATTTAGGGAATTCTCAAGTGGAATTCCTATTTCCAAAATAGGAAACTTCTATAAAAGGTAATCCTTATCCAACAAGGATTATATGAATTAAACTCTTTTAATTCATAATCAATTCTCCAATTGAACCTTTCTAACTCAAGTAGATTATGAGCAGTATCTTGCCACACATCATGACCCCAATGTAATTAGAAATTGCTAATGGTAAGCAGAAAACCTTACACATGGACAATATTGTGCTACTAGTCCCTTCAAGCCCTTTTACCAAGTTCGGTTTAATGTATGGATATTTTGTTAACTCCACTAAGCCGGTTGCACCACACTTATCCCGAACAGTAGTTTCTTATAATCGGAGCATCATTACTAAAATGATTTCCTTAGAGACTATCTCTAAGTACTATCCACTTTGGCCAAAGATTTCCAGTAATGATCTCATACAAGAGGCCTTAGGTAAAACCCTCATTCTAACAGGAGTTATGATATCTTTTGTTGACTACTTAAATATCTACTAGTACCTCAAATTATACCTACTGACCACCATATGAGCAGACCCATTGGGAGAGCAAGTCATGGAATCAAAATACAACATCTTCACTCTAGATCACTCTTAAGCATCTCAAGTCTAAGGACATTTGCACATTTTCATGCAGAGATATGTCATTAACATTGTTTAGATTTCCATATGACTATCTCCTGCGATCACTCCGATGCACTTACTACTCCTAGTAAGCATGCGCATGCTATACTTAGACATCTCAATGTCAACATCTTTATGAGATCAGATGATTTGATAAAATCAAATGGTATACGCATGTGCTAGTCTTTCCGAATCAATAATGTCCAATCTCATTGATTATATGACTAGGGAAATTTAGGTTAAAACATAATTACACATGATAAGCATCTCACTATCATGATTATATCATGAATGCCTTCATACTATGTTTATACCATGGACTTTATTAAACAGTTATACAATATTATTCTAAATAATAATAAACACTGATTAATAAATAATATATTTCTAAATTACATCATTACAATGATTGTCTTTAGAGCACCTACACTAATAAAAATAAGGCATACTTTCCACTTGCTTGGCCAAAATGGCACCACATGTGATTTGATCTTCTTTGTGCCTCAAAAATTAGAAAGTTCATCTTCTTTCCTTAGGGCTTCACTTGAATGAGGGGCTTAGAGAGACTTCATGGGCTACTACTTCATGAGTGAGCAAATTGAGCCCAAAAGTAAGAAGGTGAGGGCTTGGTCGATCAATTATTGTATTATGGGCTGTCATGAAGGGTTTGTTTGTAGGACTTGGGCTAGGGAACCCATCATACCCTCCTTGTTGGAAAGATTTAGACCTCAAATCTATAAGGTTGTTATCCTCCAAATAGGGTGACAAATCCCCTACATTAAAAGTGGTCGAGACCCCTCCATATCCATCCAACAAGTCCACCTTATATGCATTGTCATTGACTCTTTCAATCACCTGAATTGGACCATCAACCCTAGGAGCCAACTTACTCTTCCTCTTGGATGGGAACCTTTCCTTCCTCAAATGAACCCAAACTAGGTCACCCGGTTTGAAAATGGCTTGCTTTCTATTCTTGTTGGCTTGCTTCTCGTAAGCTTCATTTGACTTCTCTATTTGTTGCCTCACTTGCTCATAAAGCTTCTTCATTGCAGCCACCTTCTCTTTAGCATCCTTGTGTACCACGACATCAAGGGGTAATGAAGATAAGTCAAGGGGAGTAAGGGGATTCACACCATATACTACCTCAAAAGGAGAGTGGTTAGTAGTCTTGCTTGGAGCTCGGTTGAAAGTGAATTCAGCAAGTGCAAGCTTCAAATCCTAATCTTTCAAGTTCTTGCTCACCAATGACCGAAGCAAAGAACCAAAGGTTCTGTTGGTTACTTCAGTTTGCCCATCCATTTGGGGGTGATGGGAAGTAGAAAACTTCAGCTTAGTACCCAATTTGCTCTAAAGTGACCTCCAAAAATGACTTAAAAACTTTGTATCCTTATCCGAGACAATGGTCCTTAGAATACCATGCAATCTAACCACTTCTCTAAAGAACAAATCAGCAACATTAATGGCATCATCAGATTTGTGGCAAGGAATAAAATGTGCCATTTTAGAGAATCGGTCTACTACCACCATGATGGAATCCTTTCCCCTTTGAGTACAGGGTAGGGCTACTATGAAATCCATACTTAGGTCTTCCTAAGGAGACTCCGGAATAGGCAAAGGAAGATACAACCCAGGCCTAAAATGGCTTTTAGTTCGTTGACATGAACCACATCTTGCAATCAAAGCTTGAACATCCCCCTGCATTTTTGGCCAATAGAAGTGCTCTTTTAGGATCTCAATGGTCTTGTTCATCCCAAAGTGTCCAGCCAATCCTCCCCCATGTGCCTCCCTAATCAATAACTCTCTAAATAAGCTCTTAGGAACACACAACTAATTGCCCTTGAAGAGAAACCCATCTTGCAACACAAACTCAGAATATGCACTTTTAGAACACTTGTCAATAATGGTCTTGAACTCATCATCATGCTCATAGCATCTTGGATAGCAAGCAAGGTATATCTTCTAGACAATGTATCTGCCACCACATTTGACTTGCCCGGTTTGTATTGAGTCACAAAAGAGAAAGTTTGGAGCAATTCAACCCATTTTGCATGCCTTGTATTCAGCTTGTATTGGCCATTCAAATACTTCAATGCTTGATGATCTGAATGAAGGATGAATTGCTTTAATCTCAAGTAGTGGCTCCAATGATCCAATGCTCTAACCACGGCATAGAGCTCTTTATCATATGTGGAGTAGTTCCTTTTGGCATTAGCTAGCTTCTCACTAAAATAAGATAAAAGCCTCATAACTTGAACTAGGACAGCCCCAATTCCTACTCCACTAGCATCACACTCAACTTTAAATACTAGCTCAAAGTTTGGAAGAGCTAGAATAGGAGCTTCACACAATCTCTTCTTGATATCTTCAAAGGCCTTAGAAGCTTCTTCCCCCCATTCAAAAGTACCCTTTTTTCATGCATTTAGTTATAGGGGACATAATGGAGCTAAAGTTTTTCACAAATCTTCTATAAAAAGACACCAACCCATGGAAAGATATCACCTCCAAAATGGATTTTGATGTGGGCCAATTTTGGAAAGCCAACACCTTGGACTTATCCACACTAATGCCATTTGAAGATACCACATATCCAAGGAAAACAATCTTTCTCACCAAGAACTCACACTTCTCAAGCTTGATATACAATTTTTGTTTTCTCAATATATCAAAAACTAAGTTCAAATGCATCATATGATCATTTAAAGATTGACTATACACAAGTATATCGTCAAAATACACAACAACAAAATGTCCAATGAAAGGGTGAAGTACCTCATTCATAAGCCTCATGAAGGTGCTCGGTGCATTTGATAAGCCAAAGGGCATCACCATCCATTCATACAATCCCCTTTGGTTTTGAATGCCGTTTTCCATTCATCCCCTTCACGCATTCTGATTTGATGGTAGCCACTCCTCAAATCAACCTTGGAGAGAATGATAGCACCATGAAGTTCATCAAGCATGTCATCCAACCTAGGAATGGGATACCTATACTTGATGGTGATGTTGTTGATGTCTCTACTATCAATACATATTCTGAATGTACCATCCTTCTTTGGTACCAATAAGGCTGAAACTGAACAATGGCTCATACTCTCTCTAATAGAGCCTCTTGCCACTAATTCATCCACTTGTCTTTGGAGTTCCTTAGTTTCTTCCGGATTGCAACAATAGGATGGCCTATTTTGTAGAACCGCTCTGGGAAGTAGATCAATATAGTGCTCTATACCACTCAATAGTGGCAATCCATATGGTAGCTCACTTGGAAACACATCACTATATTCACTCATCAAAGGCCTCCTTTTGAGTGGATTGCAACACTTCCACTATCAATGATTGTTGAGTACACTTTTCCCCCAATGGTGCAACAGGTGTGGAAAATATTCTCCCTTTTCACATCTTGCTGCCCAAGGGAGGAATACAAAGATCTTCTCAAAACCAATAACTCTCCTTCATTGGGTTCGACTAAGACTCCCTATTGGTCTTCATCACCTATTTCAGTCTCACCTTTTACTTGGTACAAATCCACCACTTCTTCAAGCTCTTGGATGGTCATCACACTTCTATTAGGACAATTAGCTTGAAAATATCCAATACCATGGCACTTGAAGCATCTACCGTGTGAACTTGGAAGTCTAGTGGGATTGGTCAATGGTGACCGAATAGGGGTAGTAGCTTTTGGCCCAAAATTCTTGGTCTTTCCTTTTTCTTGGAAGCTTGAGGATGCAGCCTTCATCATGCTAGAACCCTCCTTGTTTGATGAATCCCATTTTTGCATCAGTTTGGGAGTTGGCACAAAAGGTCTATATGTTGACAATCTAGTGGCTGCCCCTTGTTTCTCAACCTTGATGGCCAATTTAAATACATCTTGGAGAGTGTCATAAGCTTGCAACTTAACCACATTTGCAATGTCCCTATGTAATCCTCCAAGGAACCCTGCTATAGTGTGTTCTTTAGGCTCATTCTCTTCACACCGAATCATCAACATTTCAAACTCCCTAATATATTCTTGCACATTCAGTTTTTCTTGCTTCAAGGAGTGAAGCTTTTGGTACAAATCTTGCTCATACTCCTTGGGCACAAATCTCTTCATGAGGAGCCTTTTAAGCTTAGTCCAAGTTCGGACCCTCTCTTTGCCCAAAGTTTCCCTTTGCTTCTTCAAATTTTCCCACTATAAAGAGGCATAATCCTTGAACTTAAGGATTGCCAGCCTACATCTCTTCCCCATACTCCTTGTACTCAAAACCCTCTCAATTGCATGAAACCAATCCAAGAACTCGTTTGGATTCAAGCTCCCATCAAATTCAGGCATTTCAATCTTGAGGCCTCTATCATCATCATCCTTGGTGTTCACATGTCTTTCCCTCCCTTCATCATCAATCAAGTCATAGAAAGGAGGCTGCTCAAATTCAAAATCATAGGGGTTGGGTGCTCTCGGCCTAGGAGGGGGAATTTGTTAGGGTGGTGGTCTAGGTGGGTTAGGGGGTGTTGGGGTTTGGTGTCTATATATTGATGGAGTATGTGTTTGGTTTAGAGTGGGTGGAGGTGGTGGTGGGGGGTAATGTATGGGGGTCATGTTGGGCCTTTGTAAATTTGGAGAATATGGTGGTGTTGGGGTGTTGGAGGCTACGGTTTGGCAAGTGTGTGGATATGGTGTGTATAATGGGGCTTGAGTGTATACGGGGGCTGGTGGTATGTAGGATTGGTGAGGATATGTTGTCATAGGAGTGGTATACGTGGGTTGGTGAGGGATCAAGTTAGGGTTTGAGGTAGAAGGGGCATATTGCATAAGATTCATGCTCTCTAGGTTTAGTTTGAGCATGTTAACCATTTCCCCCATTTGTTCCTTAATATCTCCTATCGCCTTTGTAACATTAATGTTAGCTACCTCCCAAGAGGCTAAGGGTTCAGATGGGTTAGAGGATCCATCATCACTAGACATTTTCCCTCAATCAAACAAGAAATACAAACCTTTTTTCCAAAACAAGCTAGGACAAAAACTTGAAGAACACCAAAGAAAAACTTACTTTCTCAAGAATCCACTTCTTCAACCTTGGTGCTCTGATACCAAATGATGTATATCAGCCTCCAATTGATGATTTCCAACCTCAAATCGGCCAAGGAATGGAGGAAAAATGAACAGATTCAAAACTCCCTCAAAACCCCAAATTGCCTTCTAGGGTTTGCAATTTTGATCTTCAAAATGAAAGGGCAAATAGATTCCAAATTGAATCAAACTTAATGGGGCATCTATTGGGAGTATTTGGAGAGGATTGGTGTAGGATTTAAAAATTATGGAGGTGATTTACAAAAATAGACTTTTTGGGCAGATTGGATGAGCTCAGCAGGACTTACTCTAGGACTGGTTTTTGTTTTGGTATTCAAATTGCTTCCAATGAAAGTAGGGTTTAGGTGGTAGTTGTTTTAAGGTGTTTTAAAATGTTGGGAGGTGGTGGAATGAGTTTTGAAGGTGTTGGGAATTTTGGGCTGAGGTAGGTGCTTCAATGGTGGTTAGGGTTATGTGAACTAGATGAAGAAGATGAAGTTCAAATTCGTGCAAAGGGCTTAAAGGAAAGAACAAATGACTTTAAATAACATTCAAGGTAATTAAAAGGCTAAATTAGTAAAGAACAATAATAGAAAAATATAGGAATTGAAAAATTAGAATTAAAATTGAAAGAGCAATTAAAGAAAGAACAATTAATAGAAATGGAAATAAAAACTTTCTTCTCATTCAAGGCCTGAATCCTTTCTCCATCTAAAAATGCCTAAATAGAGGCTATTACAATCCAAAAGGCTAAAGACAAAAAGGCTTATCAGCCACAAAAAGGAGATGCTTACCGTTTTGGCAAAAACAAAGCATACTTTCCACTTGCTTGGCCAAAACGGGTAAGAAGGCACCATATGTGATTTGATCTTCTTTGTGCCTCAAAAATCAGAAGTTCATCTTCTTTCCTTAGGGCTTCACATGAATGAGGGGCTTGGAGAGACTTCATAGGCTGCTACTTCATGAGTGAGCAAATTGAGCCCAAAAGTGAGAAGGTGAGGGCTTGGTCCATCAATTCTTGTACTATGGGCTGTCATGATGGGTTTGTTTGTGGGACTTGGGCTAGGGAACCCATCACTCTCCATTTCGGATAAGAGGCTATACATATAGTTTCTTACAGCCCTAAAAACTAAAGTAGCTTAACATAATAAACTAATACAACTTAGGACATTAATTAAAGCTACTTTAAAGATGTTTTAACCAGAAATAGTAAATAACTAAAACTATTACAATAATAATAAATTAATTTGCTATTTTGGGCAGAATCATCAACTAATCATGGGGACCACAAGTTAAGTAAGAGATCCTATTGGGCTGGTTTCTTCTTGCATCAACAAGTTAAGCCCACAAGCAAAGTAGTTGGACTCCAATATCACATGGGCCGAACCAATAGGAAATAGGCTTGAGGATTTACCTTGGGCCAATCCAAGTGTAGAGGAACTTGGGCTTGGACTTAGGCTTGGGGATAGATTGTTCCCTCCTTGTTGAGAAGAATTTGCTCTCAAATCTTCAAGGTTGTTGTCTTCCAAAAAGGGTGACAAGTCTCCAATATTTAAGGTTGCTGAGACTACTCCATAGTCTCTAGGCAAGTCCATCTTATAAGCATTGTCATTCACCCTTGCAATGACTTGAAATGGTCCATCACCACTCGGAGCTAGCTTGCTCTTCCTCTTACTAGGAACATCTCTATAACACCTCAGTTTAATAACACCTCATTAAAGCTTTGAACTTAAGCTTTAAAGGGTAAACCTAGGAAATGTTTGTTATGTTTGAAAGTTATATTAATACATGATTATGTTTAAATTGAATGTTTATGCATGTTTTAGGAAGTTTCATACGTGTAAAAGTGGTTTAAAAGCTGTTAGGAAGAAATCGGGAAAAATTTAGTTTTTGGTGAACTGGGAGTAAAATGGTCATTTCATACCCCATCGAGTTTTATGGAAATTAACATGATATTTGAAGGTAGAAAAGAATATTAGGACATGAAAATGATGATATTTAATTTATTTGAAGTTTTGTTGGAGAATTAAACCCGGTTGAACATAGTTCCCGGTAAGCTGCTCAATTGAGGTGCTTGAGGTGCTTCATTCGAACTAAGGGCAAATTGGTCTTTTCCTTTGAGATATGGAATTATATGGTGTATTCAACCTTATAAAATCATTTTAGGCTTGATTAAATCTAACCATTGGATGAAATGATAAAGAAATGGATGGTTGGATGGCTAGGTTTCACCATTTCTACCTTAAGCCTAATGTATAAGATCACATCTGTAACACCCTAGCTTAAAGGCTTAGAACATAAGCTTAAATGGGTAAACCTAAGGGGTTTTTCATTTATTTATATGTTATGTATGATGAATGATTTTTCTTAAATTGAATGAATATGCATGTTTTAGATAGTTTTACACATGTAAAAGTACACCAAAGACTGTTAGGAAGAAATTGGAAGAAACTTGAAATTTTGTGAACTGGGGGCAAAATGGTCATTTTGCAGCCCTTCGAGTTCTTATGGAATTAACACCATATTTAGAAGTATAAAATGATTTAAGGGAATGTAAATGATGTTATTTAGTTTATTTGAAGATTTGATTGAAAAATAAACTCGATTGAAAATTGTACCGGGTAAGCTCCTCAATTGAGGTGTTTGAGGTGCTTCGGCTGCACTAAGGACATAATAGTCTTTTCCTTTAAGGTATGGAATTATAGTATGTATTCAACCTTATGACATTATTTTAGGCCTGATTAAATCCAACCATTAGATCAAATGATGGAAAAATGGACGGTTCGATCAGTTGGTTGCACATTTGCTATCATAAGCTAAAAGTATTGGATTTTTGCCATTGATTTTTAATATGGTGTGGCAAATGTATGTGTTTGCCACCAATGTTGACTTTGGATGGACAAATAGCATTAAAGTAAGCAAAATGGATAGTTGGATGGCTAGGTTTCACCAAAGTTACCATGAAACCTTAACCATTGGATCAAACCTAAGATATTTGAATAGATTTTTACCACCACTTCACCATT
>CANXYC010602216.1:0-12329 GCA_948193065.1 Aleurites moluccanus | reverse complement strand
CAAACTGACACAAGTTGTCCTTTTGCCTCCTTTGAAGGAAAGTGGTGGAAATCAATTTTTCAAAGAATTTGGAAGCTTTAGGTGAGTCTTATATGCATCAAATAACATGTCTAATACATTGGATTGATGATTGGAAACCTTGTGCAAAATCACTATGTTGGCCGAATGCCCTAGCACTATTCATGCCTTTGATTTTGCTTGTTTTTCCTTTGAATTCCTTAGCTAATTTGATCCATTTCATGTTGTTTAATCTTGTTTATTTGATACCTATTGTGTTGTTGCCAATGTGGTTTATTTGTTGGTTGAATGGATATGCCAAACTTGCACCAAACCCTAACCTATTGGCTTGCCATTTTGTGCTCACCAAGTGTTTGATTAAATGCCTACTTGTTTTTACCTTGGCCTATTGTTTTGTATTTCATAGGCCTACCATTTGAATGCCATTGTCGCCAGCAACATTGGCATGCCAATTGGCCTACCGTTTTTCTTTGTCGAACCAATCTTTGTTTCATATCTTTGTTGTTTACTATAACCCTTATCATTGATTGTATATTGTATATTGCAATGTCATTAATTTAATTGCCATTTGATTTGAAAGATATTGAGTTTAATGCCATTGATGATACCATTGTTGCATAATGGCGTCTATTGATATGATATTCACTTGTATTGACCTAAATGTGGTTTGAAAAAACTGTCAATCCGACAGGATAGTGGGTACATATTGTCGGCAATATACACATTGATATTGATGCCCTAGCTGGAAAAGGTTATTGGTCCCGGCCATAGGACCTGATCAGTCTTATGCTTACTTGATATGTGATCGACTATGTGATTACACATAGTCTACATGTTTCAGGGCCCTATATCTGTCTTACTATATGATTCCATGCCTTTTATATGATCATTGATATTCCTGTCAGTTTCTGATACTGATTCTGTAAACCAACATATTTGATACTGTTCAATTGTTCCTTTATCATTATATATCATTGTTCCATCCTATTTGACCTGCGATGCATATAGATTCACTGAGTATCTTATATACTCACTTTTTCTTTATTTAACCATTTCAGGAGAGGAGTATATTACAGAATCCCATCGTCTGTCATCCAGCGGATTTCTGCTCACATTTAATATATGTAATTATTTTTGAATTCTATATTTTGGTGTTCATAATATAGCTGCTCCATGGGGTATGTATGGGTTAGTTAGAATATGAACATGTATATATATATGTGATGATATTATGAGATATATGATGACCATATGGCATATTATTATGACTGTTACAATCAATTGCACTAGATTACAGAAAGAATGACAGAATGACAGAATAACAGAATGAATGGTATCTAAATAAAATGGATAATTAATTGATACTGGGTTCTACGGGTGTCGGTCGCCATTGGCATCTCCCGCATCCTAGGACCGTCGCAATCAAGAAACGGATCGTGACAGAGATGGTATAAGAGCTCTAGGTTACAGACATTAGAGTTTTAGGTTACAGATAAATAGTACCTGAATTACAAAGGAATAGTGACTAAATACAAAATGGGGTAGAATTAAGTAAACCATGGAGCATAGGATTTCCTTTATCGTCCTTTGCTGTTATCGTTTGTTATATATTAATATTCTGTATTTATGTTATATTCTGAGTATGTTTCTGTTTTTCCTAACAGATTACAAAGATATCCAACGATAGGGATAGAGATACCAGGAAGGCAAAGGTAGCCTCCAATGAGTCATTGGTTAGAGAGTTCTCAGTTTCAGAGAGTCTGTCCCGATCCCAGTGAACTTCAGAGGATACAGAGAGGGGCGACGATCCTGAGAGCGTTGAGATGATAAGGGGATTGATGGAGTTATGTAAGGATTTAGCTGATTTGAGGCGGGAACATCATAATGTACCGCCTCCACCAGTTCCAGCAGTAGTACCTCCACCAGTGGCACCAGAGGCAATACTAGTTGCACCGGCTCCTGTGCAGCCAGTAGGGGTTCCTAGGGAGCCTGCTGTATAGGGAGGGCGTAGAGTGATTGAGGAGGGTGGTGTATCCATGTTTAGATTTCTGAAGCTAAACTTACTAGAGTTCTAGGGCGACAGAGATAGTGACCCAGTGGACTTTTTGGAGGAGGTGGAGAAGGTAGTTAGGAGACTACCTTGTTCTGAGTTGAGAGCAGTAGAGCTTGTTGGGCTATTATTAAAGGGGAAGGCTTGGAGTTGGTTTTCGAGGAGGATAGAGCCCACGCTATATGCTGAGCATCCACCTACATGGATTGAGTTTCGACAAGAGCTTATTGATGAGTTTATTACAGAGGGGGTGAAGACCCGCAACTTGATTCAGTTTGAGTAGTTGGAGCAGGGTAGCAGATCTGTTAAGGAGTATGCCGAGGAGTTCATCAGGTTGAGTAGGTATGCTACTCACATTGTACCAACTGAGACTAATTTGATCAGCAGGTTTAGGAAGGGTCTTCATGATGCACTTTATAATGCTTTGTTGGCTATAGAATTCACTTCTTTGACGATAGTTATTGATGAGGCTACACGGATGAAATAGAAGTATAAAACAGAGAGGGCAAAGAGGGACCAAAAGAGGAAAGGAGGTCTAGGATCTCAGGTTAGGAGGGGGGAGAGCAGCTCCCAGCCTAGGCAGGCAGAGCCAGTGCCACGGTTTGATCAAAGATCATAAGCTAGTAGTCAGAGGAGGAGAGTTCAGAGTAGGGGACCACCAGTGGTACGGTCTACACCTGTTTATTCATAGGGTTCCTCTAGACCAGCAGCACAGATGCCTGGTGTGCCAGTTTGTGGGTTTTATGGATGGAGGCACGAAAGGGAGTGCCAGCTGTAGTCAGGTGCCTGTTTGAAATATGGGCAACATGGTCACTTCATTAATAGATGTCCATTATGGGGTGAGCAGTAGCCATCTGCTATGGTTTCTTAGCCGACGGTACAAATGAGTCAGAATGTGGGCAGAGAAGCTTCAGGCAGAGGTAAAGGCAGAGGAGGACAGGCTCCTAGCAATAGTTAGGCCCCAACTGGCAGGGGTCAGGGTAGAGTATTTGCAGTCAATACCCAGGAGGCTCAGAGAATAGACAACGTGGTCACAAGTACTATTCTGATTCAAAATGAGATTGTAAATGCCTTATTTGATTCTGGTGCTACTCATTCTTTTGTATCACCATACTTTGCACCTAAATTTAATAAGGAAAGGAAATTGTTAGATGTGCTTTTGGTGATTGCTACGCCTATGGGTGAGAGTGTTGATGTGGATTATTTCTATCCTGACTGTGTGATTGAGATTGATGATAACATATTGCGTGCTAATCTAATTGAGTTGCCTGTATTAGAGTTAGCTGTGATTTTAGGTATGGATTGGCTTACGAGGCATCGAGCGGTTATTGATTGTTATCGGAAGAAGGTCAGGTTACAGCCTGAGTGGTAGCTAGAGTTTGAGTTTCAGGGTGACATACGGGAGTTCAGGGTTAATCTGGTTTCTACTATCTAGACTAGAAGGATGATTGGGAAAGATTGTTCAGCCTATTTGGATCATATGATAGATGTGCAGAAGTCTTCTGTAGATCTTGATCAGATACCGATAGTTCAGGAGTTTCTTGATGTTTTTCCTGAGGAGTTGTCAGAATTGCCCCCAAATAGGGAGATTGAGTTTGAGATTGAGGTGCATGCAAGCACTGATCCTATACATTCCTCTATACAGAATGGCTCCAGCTGAATTGAAGGAATTGAAGGTATAGTTATAGGAGCTATTGGATAGAGGGTTCATTAGACCGATTAGTTATCCTTAGAGTGCACCGGTATTGTTTGTAAAGAAAAAGAATGACTCTTTGAGGATGTGTATAGATTATAGACAGCTAAACAAGGTGACAGTGAAGAACAAGTATTCATTGCCTCGGATAGATGACTTGGTTGATCAGCTGCAGGGTGCTAGCCATTTTTCAAAGATTGATCTGAGGTCTGGGCATCACCAGTTGAAGATTAAGAATGGTGATGTATCTAAGACTGCTTTCAGGATCTGATATGGGCATTATGAGTTCTTGGTGTTGCCATTCAGGTTGACCAATGCACCGACTGCGTTTATGGATCTGATGAACAGGGTGTTCGGGTCATTTTTGGATAAATTTGTCATTGTATTCATTGATGACATACTTATCTATTCTAGGAGTGAGGAGGAGCATGTGGAGCATCTGAGGATTGTATTACAGACACTTCGAGAATATCAGCCGTATGCTAAGCTATCTAAATGCCAGTTCTGGCTAATCAAAGATTGTTTTCTTGGAAATGTGATATGCAAGGATGGGATTAAGGTGGATCCTCAAAAGATTGAAGCAGTTGCGAATTGGCCTCAGCCTACCAATGTTTCAGAGGTTCGTAGTGTTTTGGGTATGGCAGGGTATTATAGGAGATTTGCGAAGGATTTCTCTAGGATTGCAACTTCGTTGACTAGGCTGATCCGAAAACAGGAGCATTATATTTGGACTGATGAGTGTGAGCGTAGCTTTCAGACTTTGAAGTCTTGCCTCACCAGTGCTCCAGTATTAGCATTGCCATCAGAGGGGGAGAAATTTATTATGTATTGTGATGCTTCTCGGATTGGATTGCGGTGTGTGCTAATGCAAAACAGGAGGGTGATTGCTTATGCTTCTCGTCAGTTAAAGAAGCATGAAGCAAATTATCTGACTCATGATTTGGAGATGGCAGCTGTGGTATTTGCATTGAAGATTTGGAGACACTGCTTGTATAGATCAAAATGTGAGATATATACTGATCATAAGAGTTTATAGTATATATTTCAGCAGAAGGATCTGAATCTTCGGCAGTGCAGATGGGTGGAGCTACTTAAAGATTATGACTGTGAGATCATTTATCACCCGGGTAAGGCCAATGTAGTGGCTGATGCACTGAGCAGGAAATCCATGGGCAGTCTAGCTCATATTATTATTGGCAGGAGACCCTTGATCCTAGAGATGAGGGATTTGGCAGATATGGGAGTGGAGTTGGATTTGGGATCCTAGGATCGGAACCAGCTCTGATAGCCCAATTTCGGGTGAAGTCATTGTTGCTTGATGATATTAAAGTGGCTCAGGATAGGGATCCTTATCTACTGAAGCTTAAGGGAGATGTGCAGAATGGGAAAATGACAGAGTTTACAGTGGAGGATGGTGTTCTGAAGTGTGGGAATCGTATATGTGTACCTGATATTTATAGGCTACAGGATCAGATTATGAGAGTGGCTCATTACTCAGCATATAGTGTACATCCAGGAATTACCAAAATATACGATGATCTGAGGGATGTGTATTGATGGCCTGGTATAAAGGGAGATGTAGCACGGTTCATCTCCAAATGCTTAGCCTGTCAGCAGGTTAAGTTTGAGCATCAGAAGCCATCCTGGTTGCTTCAGGAGATTGAGTTACCAGAGTGAAAATGGGAGCAGGTTACTATGGATTTTGTAGTGGGTCTACCGAGGACTATGAGGGATTATGACTCCATATGGGTGTTTGTAGACCGGTTGATAAAATCTGCTCATTTTCTGGATGTTAAGACTAGTTATACAGCGGCTCAGTATGCACAGTTGTATGTAGATAAGATTGTGCGACTTCATGGACTTCCTTTGATGATTATTTCAAATAGAGGTACACAGTTTACCTCCCGATTTTGGCAGAAGTTTCAGGAGGCCATAGGTACTCAGTTACAGTTCAGTATAGCTTTTTATCCGCAGACTGATGGACAGTCAGAAAGGACAATCCAGACTTTGAAGGATATGCTTCGGTTGTGTGTTCTGGATTTCAAAGGTAACTGGGATTACTATCTGTCATTGATTGAGTTCTCTTATAATAACAGTTTCTACTCTTCTATTGGTATGACTCTATTTGAAGCACTATATGGTAGAAAATATAGATCTTCAGTGTGTTGGGTCTGATCCATCACATATATTGAAGGTACAAGATGTGGGACTCAACAAAAACTTGTCATATGAGGAGTATCCAGTGGAGATAGTTGATCGACAAGTCAAGCAGCTGCGGAATAAGAAGATACCTATGGTTAAGGTACTCTGGAGAAACCAGTCTATGGAGGAGTACACTTGGGAGAGCGAGCATGATATGAGAGGTAGATATTCATTCCTGTTCCAGCAATGAGGTATGCATTTATTTAAATTCGAGGATGAATTTTTTTTATAAGGGGGTAGAATGTAATACCCTAGAAAGTTATAACTCATATGCACGATTTAATTCTCAGTATGTGGTTTAAAGGCATTGAAATGATGAAAAATAATTTTAGAGACACAGTTAGAAAGCGAACTAGTTATTTTTTCAGAAATTGGCGGTGTCGGGAACACTGCCGAGAAATTTGCAGTCCGGTCAACAGAAAAATTTCTAAATTTTATCAAAGGGTAATAGATCATATATATGTATGTGTAATTTTGGTAAAAAGAAAGAAGTGAAAAACGTTTAGGAACACTGAAAAAGTAACCAATGGGAAAATTGTAAATAAAAGAAACTTTAAGTTGAATAGTGAAAATAAGTCTGTTTATTCTGAAACTATTTTTATAAATAAGTATAAATTAAAATAAGCTTATTGATTCCCCACATTGAAATTCAAATCCTGACAGAATTGTCAGAATAAATTACAAAAGAAGCTGGGGTCAAAGTATGATTAATTGAAAGTTTAAGGACCAAAATGTAATTTGCTATTATAACTTAATATAAAAGCAACACTTAGCTATTTTTTTCCCATCCATTTCTCTTCATCTTCTTCTCCCTTCTTGGTTGGCCGAACCATTCTTCTCCAAATTCCATCATTTTCATGCAAATTTACTAAAGAAAAACTAAACTCCAACCTTAAATCATCCATTTCCATCCATTTCTCACTTGGAAAGCTAAAGGAAACCAAGAAACTTTGACTAGAAGATTTTGGCAATATCACCACCTAGAGGTAACCAATTAATTTGTTTATTTTTATGGTTTAGTTAGATTATTTTAAGGTTGAATTGAATAGGTTTTAGGCTAGATTGCATCAATTGATACATTTTGATAGAAATGCCTAATTTGCCTAATTTATTTAAAGTTGTATACCTTGGCTATGTTGATTAGAGTTAGTTAATGTTAATTGATGTTAGAATATATTAATTGGAAGTCATTAAGTAACTAATTGGTGATTATTTTGATGTAGGAAATCAAATTGACACAAGTTGTGCCTTTTGCCTCCTTTGAAGGAAAGTGGTGGAAATCAATTTTCTAAAGTATTTGGAAGTTTTAGGTGAGTCTTATATGCATCAAATAACATGCCTAATACATTGGATTGATGATTAGAAACCTTGTGCAAAATCACTATGTTGGCCGAATGCCCTAGCACTATTCATGCCTTTGATTTTGCTTGTTTTTCCTTTGAATTCCTTAGATAATTGGATCTATTTCATGTTGTTTAATCTTGTTTATTTGATACCTATTGTGTTGTTACTAATGTGGTTTATTTATTGGTTGAATGGGCATGCCAAACTTATACCAAACCCTAACCTTTTGGCTTGCCATTTTGTGTCCACCAAGTGTTTGATTAAATGCCTAGTTGTTTTTGCCTCGGCCTATTATTTTGTATTCTACAGGCTTACCATTTGAATGTCATCGTCACCAGCGACATTGGCATGCCAATTGGCCTATCGATTTTCTTTGCCGAACCAACCTTTGTTGTTTACCATAACCCTTATCATTGATTATATATTGTATATTGCAATGTCGTTGATTCAATTGTCATTTGATTTGAAAGATATTGAGTTTAATGTCATTGATGATATCATTGTTGTATAATGGCGTCTATTGATATGATATTCACTTGTATTGACCTAAATGTGGTTTGATAGAGCTGCCGATCAGACATGGTAGTGGGTACATACTGTCGGCAATGTGCACATTGATATTGATGCCCTAGCTGGGAAGGGTTATTGGTTCCCGGCCATAAGACCTGATCAGTCTTATGCTTTCTTAATATGTGATCGACTATGTGATTACATATAATCTACGTGTTTCAGGGTTCTATATCTGTCTTACCATATGATTCCATGCCTTTGATATGACCATTGATATTCTTGTCAATTTCTAATACTGATTCTGTAAAACAACATAATTGATATTGTTCCATTGTTCCTTTATCATTATATATCATTGTTCTATCCTATTTGACTTGCGATGCATATAGATTCACTGAGTATCTTACATATTCACCTTTTCTTTGTTTAAATATTTCAGCAGAGAAGTAGATTGCAGAATCCCATAGTCTGTCATCCAGCGGATTTCTGCTCGCATTTGATATATGTAATTATTTTTGAATTCTGTATTTTGGTGTTCATAATATAGCTGCTCCATGGGGTATGTATGGATTAGTTAGAATATGAACATGTATATATGTATGTGATGATATTATGAGATATATGATGACCATATGGCATATTATTATAACTGTTACAACCAATTGCACTAGATTATAGAAAGAATTACAAAATGACAAAATGAATGGTATCTAAGTAAAATGGATAATTAATTGATGGTTATAGATTATGCATGTGATATTGGGTTCTACGGGTGTCGGTCGCCATTGACAACTCTCTCATCCTAGGACCGTCGCGATCCGGAAACAGATCGTGATAAAGAGCAAGGCACAAGTTTGCTCATGTATGAATTTTGTGTTCTTTATTAATTTGCTTACATGCGAGTTGGAGATTAGGAATATTTGGCAAGTATGAAAACTATATGCCAAGTGCATATCTGAATAGTTGTTTTGCTATTAGCATGCACAACAGAGTATTTTGAATCCACCATTATCTTACATTAAAATCCGAAACCACAAGTCCAAACCAAACGAGAAATCCAGTTATTGTTTCAATTGACAATTGAAGAGATTAATACCAAATTAACCCAACATTGTTCATCATTTTTTTTGCTATTACAGTTCAGTTTACTTTCTTGCAATCAGTCCGAATCTGCCCATCAGTTCCCGTGAGTGGGTTGAGTTTCCCCATCTTGACCATTGCATTGGCAAAATCTACATAGAAAGTAACAGGATTGGTGCTATAGATTTTGACCACTGAATCGGTGGAGCCACCACTAAACAGCTGCTGATCTGAGTGCAGAAGGCCTTTGTTGTTAACCAAATTGTTGAAATATGCAGTGTCAAATATTACAGGGCTAGTAGCGTCTAGTGGAGACAGATTGTCATCACTGCCTGTGCTCGGACAGTTTGATTTTAAAGATGCTGAGAGTTTTGAATCTATGCTGCTTTCGTTGTAGAGTCTTTCTCGAAACATCAAGCATCTGGCTTGGCCTATTGTGTGAGATCCTAATCATGAAAAATGTGGAAATTACTTTTAAATTGTCATTGGAATATAGTTGAGTAGTTAACTGCATGTCTAGTGGTTATGCCTTGAAATGAAAGACAATTTTGAATCAGATTTTTCTACAAAAAGCTATAAGTAGTGCAGTTAAGAATCTCATGGAGAGTTAAATTAATGCTAGTGGCATGCTTAACACATGCAAGTCTACGGGAAAAGATGTTTCCATTGGCGAACTGGTGAATAATGCGTAAGAGCCTGCCCTTGGGAGAGGGAACACCAGCTGGAAACGCTACTGATATCCTATAGACTGAGGAGCAAAAGAGGATCCCATTCAAGAAGGAGCTCGGGTCTGGTTAGCAAGTTAGTGTAGAAATAGCTTACCAAGGTTGTGATAATCAGTAGGTGGTTCGAAAGAGGTTGGGATAATTAAAATATTGATTTTTTTTCCTATATATATATATATATATAAATTGGTTTGAGAAGAGCAAAATATAAGTAATATTGATATTTGAGAAGCATTTGTGTCTTGCCTGCGAGAGCAACCATTTCTTTGGCAGTGAAGCCTTTATTTGAGAAAGAAGATATAAGGTCACTGAGATCCATTAATGGGGATGGAATATCAGTATTTGCAGCATTATAATTTGCAGTGGTGGAGTCTCTTCTGCCCAACTGAACTTGCCATGAAGGACCACCTAACTAGAGAGAGAGAGAGAGAGAGAGAGAGAGCATTATTAACATTAGTTTGTAATTTCAGGTCAGTAGATGGAATAAAAATAATTAATAAAAAATTATTATGTAATTACTTACAGCAGCAACTGAATCTCTAGCTGCAACAGCAAGAATATCAGCACAAGAAACAATGCCAGGGCAAATAGACTCCACTTGAGATTTAATGGTATCAATCACTTCAAAGCCTCTCAATGAATTTGCATTTGGGCCTGCACTCTTCTCTCCTTTGAAACTTGGGGAGATATCATCTAGCAAAACTGATGCATCACATCCCTGTTTCAGCCACAAGAAACAATTAATCTTCTTTATAATTATTTTACTCTTGTCATGAATATAAACAATTTGCACATGTACAAAATATATAGTTTTTAATTATTATTTGCATATTTTTGTTTTATTAATTACACTAATTAGGATTCCAACTCAACATTCTTTGAAAAACTCAAAAAATTGAGTCATTGTGAGCACAACCAAAATACTATTACGTACTACTAAAAGGCAAACAATATGTCCTAATTATGAACCATCTACAAATGATAGACTAATATATCAGCACTCTCAATAACCACATCAACCAAAATACCGACTTACATTGATCTTATATGAACTGAGAAGTAACTCCAATTATTATTTTGTGAAAATGTGATTGAACCAAGGAAAAGCTATAAATGAAACCTATGTGCGTATACTTGTATAAATATTTTCTAGAAATCTACTAAATATAAAATATATATGACTCTGTGCATGGATTCATGTATATAATAGTAATGTCTGCTCATTGGAGTGACAAATCTATTCTCTTAATTTTTTAAATAAAATTTATGGACAAATTATTTTTTAGAAATTTAGATAACTTTTTAATATATACTAATCAAGAATATTTAGAAATCTCATGAACGATTTGGATCCACCACTGCATATGACAGAGCCAGATAGACAAAGGGAAAGAGAAAGCGTACATTAACAAAACAGTCATGGAAATGCATGCGAAGCAAAGATGCACCCATGCGATGCTCCTTTACAATAGCATTATGAACCGCAGTTTGGATAGTAGAAAGGGCTTTTGGGCATGTTGTGGAATAGTAATTGGAGGATAATTGTGCATGTGCATTCCCTAATAAAACTAATAAAATCATACTCAAATATAAACCATAAATTAGTGAGTAAAACGCCATATATAATTATCCTAAGTGAAAGAGAATGAGTAAAATGTATCTATTAGCTAGCTTTTGGGCTCTGTTAATTGTCATGAATTGATGTGTTAATTAGGCCTATATATAGAGAGAAAATAAGACTGTCTTTCTAGTTTTGGTTCAGGATTTCATAACATTTTACTCATGCTCCAAAAGTCAAATATTCCTCTATAATTATAAACTAAGGAAAGATTATGAGAAACGAAAGTGTTGTGCGCATGCATTTCCTTGTAGTGGCAACCGCACTTTCATGTTGAATGGATGATTCAGAATAATTTATTAATGGACGTAATATAATACCTATAATATAAATATAAATAGACATAATTATATATTTATATATAAGTAAATATAAAAACTGAATGCATAATATAATTTTAAAATAATTTTTTTCATATATCTAAATTGTTGTATAAAATTAATTGAATTTGCTTAATTAATTTTGAGATGTCCCTTTTTTTTTATAACGAAAAGAGTTTTGTTTTGCTTTTGTTAAAAAAAATAATAAAAGAGATTATGTTGCAAGTGTGAGTACACTTGTAATCTATATTTTATTTAAATTACACGTATACCATAATAAATAAATAAAAATTATTTCAATTTTAAGTGAAGGCATACTTGTAATCTTATGGGGCAAGTCTAAAATACACTTAATATTTACAAGTCAGTGGAAGCCGTCTATGTTCATGTTATTTATTTAACGGTTAATTAAAAAAATATATATGATTTTTTTTGCTAAATTACAATTTTAATATGAATAAAAAATTTTGACAATAAATATATATATTTTTAGTTTTTTACAAATTTATTACGAAATCAAAATTTGATATGATATTCGAAAATAAAGTTGACATGATATTTATTATTATTATTATTATTATTATTATTTTTGTCATGTCGGTATATGACTAGATAATTAAAAAATTAAACTAATTGAAAATAAAATCGAACTAAATTTCAATCGGTCGATTCATTTTTTTTTTTAAATCAGTTCAGTTTTTTCAACAGATAATCAAAATAATCAAACCGACCAATATATATATATATATATATATATATATATATATAT
>CANXYC010602141.1:0-10135 GCA_948193065.1 Aleurites moluccanus | reverse complement strand
TAGCATGGAAATGTGAAACACTGGGTGAATATGCCCCATACTCGGTGGAAGAGCTAATCTGTAAGAAACATTTCCAACCCAATCCAAGATCTCAAATGGTCCAATATACCTCGGTGACAACTTGCCTTTCTTCCCAAATCTCATTACTCCTTTCATAGGAGAGATCTTTAAGAACACATGGTCACCCACTGTAAATTGTATATTTTTCCTCTTTGGATCTGTATAGCTCTTCTGCCTGCTGAAAGCAGTCTTTATTCTTTGCTAAATGATAGGAACTTTCTCCATCATCTCTCTGATCAAATCTGGTCCCTCTAACTACTTTTCACCTAGTTCCACCCAACATACTGGTGATCTACATTTCCTGCCATAGAGTGTTTCATATGGTGCCATTCCAATGGTTGAATGGTAACTGTTGTTGTAAGCGAACTCTATCAATGGTAGAAAACGATCCCAACTGCCTTTTAAGTCCAGCACACACAATATCAACATGTCTTCTAGTGTCTTTATGGTCCTCTCTGACTGTCCATATGTCTGAGGATGGAATGCTGTGCTGAAATGCAATGTAGTACCCAATGCCTCTTGGAATTTCTGCCAAAACCTAGATGTGAACTGAGTACCTCTATCAGATATGATCACTGATGGAACCCCATGCAATCTCACAATCATATCCATATAGAGTTGGGCATACTGTGCAGCTGTGTATGTAGTCTTTACTTCTAAGAAGTGAGCTGACTTTGTCAATCTGTCCACTATCACACATACTGAGTCATACCATCTCTGTGTTCTACGCAAACCCATAACAAAATCCATTGTCACTTGGTCCCACTTCCATTCTGGTAGCTGAATCTCTTGTAGTAAGCCTGAAGGTTTATGATGTTCAAATTTCACCTGCTGACAGGCTAAATACTTTGAAACAAACTGTGCTACATCAGTTTTCATGTTTGGCCACCATTAAAATTCTTTCAGATCATAGTACATTTTTGTCACTCCAGGATGGACTGTATAAGGAGAGTAGTGAATTTCCTTCATAATCTGCTCTCTGTACCCTTTGACATTAGGAACACACAATTGCCCCTTACATTTTAATACGTCTCCCTCAAAAGAAAAGTCAGGAGCTTTACCACTATGGACCAAGTCTCTGATCTTTAAACACTGTGGATCCTCTCTTTGGGAGTCCTTTATCTCATCAATAAGCAATGACTTCACTTGGAATTGAGCTATCAATATTGTTTCCTGCCCCTGTAATTCCAAGTCTAAAGTCAAACGATCAGCCATTAACTCCCGCAATTCCCGTACCAATGGTCTCTCTATAGCAGCTAAATGGGATAGGCTTCCCATTGATTTTCTACTAAGGGCATCAGCTACCACATTAGCTTTCCCAGGGTGATACAGAATCTGGCAGTCATAATCTTTTAACAATTCTACCCATCTTTTCTGCCTTAGGTTCAGTTCCTTCTGCTGCAAGATGTACTGTAAGATTTTGTGATCAGTATAAATCTCGCATTTCACTCCATACAGATAATGCCTCCATATCTTTAAAGCAAAAATCACTGTTGCCATTTCTAAATCGTGAGTGGGTTAATTCACCTCATGTTTCTTCAACTGGCGAGAAGCATATGCAATCACTTTCCTATCCTGCATCAATACACACCCCAAGCCAATCCTTGAAGCATCGCAGTATACATTTAAGAGTATAACCATTTTTAGGTACTCAAATGCTTTTGGGTCCTTTAGGGTTAGTATCATCTATGTATCCTAAATGCACTTTTCTAATATGGCATTTAAAATTTGTATGACCAGTTTTTCCATAATAATGGCATTTTATTTTAGTTGAATGATTCAATCTTGGATGATATTGAATCTTATGTGCATGCATGACATTTTTACGCACTTTAGATGGTGGAATACATGGTTTATGAGTTGGATTAGATGCTTTAACAAATATAGTTTTGGAGGTAGAAAACATATTACTCCCATTGTAACCAAGTCCATACTTAATGGTTGGACATCTTTGAGACTCAAGAATGTGATCAAGTTTTTCTTTTCCTTTTGAAAATTTTGACAAGCAATCATCGAATGAAAGCAATTTATTTTTCAAAATTTTGTTTTCCTTTGAAATAGAATCAACCTCTTTAATTTTTAGAGTGATAGTTTTCTCTAAATCACATTTGCAAGCATTTAATTTAACCAGTTCCTCTTTATAATTTTCACAAGAATGAACTAATTTGTTTGACAATTCTTTCAAATAATCATATTTGTTTTGCAACTTATGATACTTTGAAAGTAAAATCTCCATTATTTTCACATCATCATCATCATCATCATAAAGAGTAAATTCTGAATTACTTACTTTGCTAGAAGAAGTAGCCTCATGAATTTCCATGAAGCATAGATTGGCAACCTCTTCCTTAGTTTCTTCATTATCATCCAAATCGCCAGAGTCATCCCAAGTTGCTGCTAAGGCTTTCTTCTTAAAATTCATTTTATTCTTCAGCTTGGGACATTCAGACTTGATATGTCCAACTCTATCACATTCATAACATTTGATTTGATTTCTTCTTGGCCTCTCTTGCCGATCATGTTTCTCATAAGGCTTCTTGTTCTTCTTCTTTTTAAGAATAAGATTTCTTATTCTTTTTGTGAGAAGAACCATTTCTTGATCATTATCCTCCTCTATGTCACTTCCATTTGATGTAGCTTTGGAAGCAATAAGAGCAAGCCCTTTGTTTTTCTCTTCAGCTTTATCTTCAATGTTCTCTTGAGATAAAGTTAGCTCATAAGTTAGAAGCTTACCCAATAGATTATCGGTTGGAAGAGTGCTCAAGTCGTTTGCTTCTTCGATTGAAGCTACTCTTGCCTCCCAATCCTTCTTAGGAAGAACTCTTAATATTTTACAGTTTATATCCTCTACAGAGTAAGACTTTCCCAACTTTCTCATTCCATTAATAATAACCATAAGACGGTTATACATTTCTGAAATTTTTTCATTAGGTAGCATTTTAAAAAGTTCATACTCATGAGTGAAAAGTTGAATCTTTTTACCTTTGACCTGACTTGTCCCTTCATGAGTGGTTTGCAGAGTATCCCAAATTTATTTTGCCAAGGTGCAATGAGATATCTTGCCATATTCCTCTCTACTAAGAGCACAATAGAGAGTATTCATTGTAAGTCCCTTGGCAACCAAGAGGGGGGTGAATTGGTTGTCTTTTAAACATAATGACCAATTAAAAATGTGATGAAGAAAGAGAATAAGAAAATCAACACAAAGATTTATAGTGGTTCGGCCAAAACAAGCCTACGTCTACTCCTCAAGATCACACTTGAGTATTTTACTATCTTTGATCTTTTTACAGGTTCTAGATCAAACCTAAGTGTTTTGGTTCACACTTTAACCTTTTACAATGTGTTTTTCTTAAACTAGGCTCACACACAACCCAAAGGATTTACAAGAGATGAGAAGAAAGAAATCCCCTTTTTACCAAACTCTTTTATAATCAATAATCTTCAACAACTTTGAAGATATACAATAAATGCAAATATATACTAATTTTTTGCACAATAAATATGAATGATCTTTCAATAAGTGACTTATGAACTTGTTAAAGGTTGTTCTACTCTCATTTAATACAAATCAACTCATATTTATAGTCTTGGTTTAAAAAAGAGTCGTTTAGATTATTTTTCCCGCAATAAATGCACCTAAAATTTAGCTCCAATGGCTATTTTACAGGTGAGTCGCGCCAGCGACTTACATCTGGTCATTTGGCTCGATAAAGAGTAAATTTGAATTTTACTAAGTAGCGCCCATGACTTTTAATTGTAGCACCTGCTACCAATCGCGTTACTAAGCATTTGAATTTGGTTGAATTCAAATTCACGCCTGCAACTGAGCTGGTCATCCCTGCGATTACATCTAGTCGCACCTGCAACGTTTTAATATCGTGCCCGCTACTGAGAGTCACTTTTCAACTTGAAGCTAGTGGATGTTTTGAGATATTCTAATTCTAATTTAGAGCTCGTGAATAAACTTGTCACACCATCAACTTCATCTAGTTGCACCCATAACTTCTTTGTGTCGCTCCCGCTACTGGAGGGACACTGTTCATCTTGAAGCTTTTGGATGTTTTTAGAATTTCTCAAATTAATTTTGTGCCCGCGATTGGAAAGTGTCACACCTGCGACCTGAAGCTTTTCAAGACTATGACTGACTTTGTCATACCAGTGACCAAGCTTGTTCCTTGCATCGCGCCTACGACACAACAGCATCCTACAATACTTCAGAGAAATACTTGGAAAATCTTGCACATAATCAAACAAACTCATTAATCTATTAATTTGGTGTTTGTAACCATCAAAATAGATATGATGAAGACACTAAGGTCTAACAGTTCCATGTGAATCCATAATGGGTGTGAAGAACTATAACGGTTGAATACCTTACTCATTGTATACTCTTTCAGTTTATAGCTAATTTAATGTAACGACTGTTATGCATTTGTAACGAGCATTTTCCAAAATGTAAAGGGTGTTACATATTGTAAAGGGAATTAAAATTGCTTCTGTGTCTTTTGACCAATTTTGGGCATTTTCTTGTGATGGTTTTTACTAAAGCATAACGGTCGTTACATAGTAGTAATGGTCATTCCGATCAGTAATGGAAATTAAAATTGCTTTTGTGTCTTTTGTCCATTTTGATCATAATTTCATAACAGTTGTTACATGCTTGTAATAGTCATTATATATTCCTGCAAAATATAACTTAAAATAGACACAAACAAGTTTCATTTTGTTCTTTTAATGCAAATAGAGTTAGTAATCACAAGTGTAAAATTAATAATTATGATGCATAAATAATTAAGAGTTTGTAGATCATCATCAAAATCATTAAAGGGTCAATAACTACCTCAGTAAAACGGTCAACATACGCCTTTAGGAAATTGTATTCCCTTTGTTTAATTTTTTTGCAAGTCCAAGCAAAAGTTTTATTTGAGGACACTTGTAGCTAAATGACTTTTGAAGGCCAAAACTAGTTGAACAAAGGTTGATATAGAATTTAAGGGATAAACTCATATCATTTTGGAGCAACATCATAAAAAGCAGTGAGAAACACCCTACACAATATAGAGTTTGAGATTAGCTCCAACTACATCTAGAATTTGGATTTATGTTTATTATGGTTAGATGTTCCATCATAGCTAGGCAAATGAGGGAGTTTGAATTTCTTAGGATATGGGACAACTATAGTAGCTTTGGTATTGGGACATGAGTCTATTGGTGAAAGGTTTGTAGCTTGGGTAATTTTTTCTTGAATGGTGTTGGGTGCTAAAGTTCTTCTTGTTAGGTTTTTGCTTGGATGGATTTTATATGGTGTATGGTGGAGCTAGCCAATATGTTATGTTATCCCACTATGGCAATATTCCTAGAAGGGGTGAATAGGAATATAGAGAATTTAAGCACTACTTAAACTTAATCATAATTATAACTAATGAAACTTAAAGTAAAGCAATACAAAGTGATAGAGTTAGAGAAGGCTTAGCCAATTTATAGTGGTTCGGAGAAAAAATTTTCTCCTAAGTCCACTTCTATTAATATCAACCAGATATTGAGGTTCCACTAACTGGGTTCACAACCCAACAATTACAATAGTTTTAACAGGATTTTGTCCTCCTTTATAATTGGTTTCCCCACCAATCAAGTCTTTATCATTAAAAGACTTCACAAGATATTTAGATCCTATCTCAAGACTTTACAATAGCTTTGCAATGATTACAAATAAAAGTACAAAACTTTCTCAACTAGAACAAGCTAAAATGAACACTAAAAATATGAGATATGAGCTTAAAGTCTTCAAAGTTACAAAGAATTGAGAGATGAAAGAAAAATCAATGAAATAGTAATTCTTTGGCTTTTCAAAAGTTGTTTCATCTTTAAAATATCTTCTATTTATAGTATTCAATGCCTTATAATAAATTATGATCGTTTGTGCTTCATTAAATGCAAATCAGGCTTTGATCAAATTTATCAACGATGTGGTGTCTTTTGCAGCGATGGTCCAGATTCAAACCTAAGGTGTATTGGTAAGGATTAACCAAAACGAGAAAAGGAGTCACCACTCGATTAAAGGTGTAATGAGACCATAAATGTAGTACATTTCCTTCCTATAGGAAATGAGTGACAATTTTATCCCTAGCTAAGCACCAGGCTGCCTTATTTAGAGATCCAGATAAGGAAACTAGGTATAGATTGGAAAAGGTGTTAAGTACCACAACCCGTCTGACTGTTGACTAGCCTTCCGATTTAGCTATAAGTCATAGGTAAACTAACTTAGGCATAACATTGAAAGAAACAATTGATAAGCCAAAAAAGGTAAGTCCTATTATGGCACATGCTCGACCATACCATGAACCATACAAAACATAATTCCTAGGAAAGGTTGGAGGAGTCACAAACGGTCTCACTTCAAACCAAATCTCCTTAGATAGAATTATATGAGTTCTAATAAGTTATACAATCTCACAAGGCCACGCCTAAATATTTCATAAAATATTCATGTTCATTGCACTACATCAATTGGCATATCCCTAAAGAAATGGAAAGAGAAATAAACCATCTAACCCTAATAAGAGATTTGCATAATCATATCCTACTATAAACATTCATTCATCCATTCAACATATGCACCTTGGACTTTACCTTTTTGGGCCTTAATACATTTTAGACCCATTTATCTTTTATGCTTGGATCTCATGTTACTCATACCATTCATTTTATTTACTCCATCCCTACATGGTTAGCTCATACAACACCAAATACATGCACAATATACTTTGCAAGATAATCATGCTTCCTTCTAATTATATCAAAAATCATTTTTACCATATGCATGATACAAACATGTAAGCATGATACTTTTACCATTTGGTTTATGTACAAATGGTCAAAATGTGTCAAAAGCAATAATGCATATGCCAAATTGTTTACAAGCCAAGCCACCTTTAACAACTAACCTAGTCATGGCATGTTAACCTATAAGAAGCCTTTTGTATGGCATGGTAACAAAGTCTATATTCAATTAATAATGCCTTATGCATTTTAAGTTCATGTTCATTTATGGCATCATATTCATTTTAAAGTCATTTAACCATACATTTAATCATGACATATCATCACATAATAATAAACATGCTAATTTTCAAGTTTAGAACATAAACTAGGCATTGTAGCAACAATCGTGCAAAACTAAGCTTAACTTTGGCACTTTCAATCCTAGCATGCTTCTGAATTAATAAAAACTATCATGTAGTCATTCATCCTAGGTTTCATGCATCCATTCATGGCATATAGACATTTAAATACAATTAAAAGCATCAAATGACATAGAAAATCAAGAAATAAAGCAAAGAAGACAAGAAAGTGCCTCCATGGCACAAGAAATGCCTTTATTGCATAAATAGGGCCATATTGCCCTAGGAAGGGCTATATGTCCCTTATCAGTCCCGTACGGGAAAATGAAAGGCTATGTGGCTCTTCCAAGGGCCATATGGCCCATCTGACCTAACTCTAAACTCCCATTCAATTTTAAATTGTTTTTGCATCCTTTTTTAGAGGATTTTTAGTCCCTTTTCATCCTAAATTATTCAAAAACTAATCCTAATGATCCTATGTGTTTTCAATTCAATTAAAATGACTTTAGAACAAGAAAAGAACAAAAAAAAACAATAGCTTGAAACAAGAATATGAATTTTATGCAAAATGGAACTAAGCATTCTCTTTAAGTTCTTTTAGTTGAAATTGATTATATTTTCAATCAAACTAGTTAAATATCATGTAAACACAGGTTCTTAATTCTAATTTAGTTCATATTAAAAAAAGGTTTTACAAAGAAAAAGAAAAGAAAGATCACATGGATTATTAACAATCCATGTAATTATGCCCAAAGAATTCATATAATTGCTAAAAAAAAGAAAAGAGGAAACTACTTAAACTTGGACACACCAAGGCTCGGCAAATCACCCTTAGGCTTTGTTTGTCTTATAGATGATTTCGAACATCAATGCTTGAAGAACATTGCTTATCATCAAGTTCTTACTTTTAATCAAGCTTTGATTTAGTTGGTTATACTTTATTTTATCAAGATCACTATCAAAAACGTTCTTGATATGTTCTTGAGAAGAGTTTAAAAGAAGAAGAAAAAAAACTTGATTTTGTTCCTTTGATTCTTGAAAAAAAGATTAAGTAGAACTCTTGAGATGAATTTAATTAATTGACTTTAATAAAATCCTTAGTTTTTGTAGTAAGATTAATAAAAAATCAGTTTAGTGTTTGATTGAAAAAGAGTTAACTTTCCAAGAGCTTAGGCGTCAAAATTTGGATCTTTTAACTAGTAAGGGTGGAGGCCTATTTATAGACTTCTTCCCCCACATGAATAGAAAAAATAAATTAAAATACTCCTATTTAGGTTTATTCAAATTTTCTAAGTAAAAAGACATCCTAAATAGCCAAAACGTAACTTTCAAAATATCTTTAGGATTACTTGCCAACTAAGAACCTATCAAGCTTCCTTTTTAGATTTTAATCCAAAACTTTCATTTTGATTAAAATACCAAATAGAAACATTTTAGAAGCTAAAATGGCATAAAAACATACCTGAAATCTCCAAAATTGGAAGAAAAATCGAACCAGGGGTGGCAGATGTGAGCGGCAACACACACGAACAGGCTCGGAGCTTGCCGACCTATGAAAGGGCCATATGTCCCTTCATAAGGTTGTGCTACCCTTCCTTGGGTAATGTGGCCTTGCAAGCAGTCATATGACTATTGTAAGAAGTCACAGGCCAATGGTTGTCGTACGGACCCGAAAGGTTGCCGCAAACAGGCCCGTCGACCCCGAGCTTGCCTGTTTTTGAGTCTGGTCCGTTTGAAATGACCCAAAACTTTCCAAAAACCTTTAAAACTATTTCTAAACTATTTTTTAACTGAAAAAACAACTTAAATTAGCCTTGGGAGGATATGGACCTAACGGCTTACCGTAACCAGGCCAGCAAACTCTTGCGGACCCGATTTACATCTAGACCACCAAATATGGCCCAAAATTATCCAAAATCATTTTGAAATACATTTTGACATGTTTTTTTATTAAAATAAAAACTCTGATCATCAATTTCTAAGACAACCTTAGCAATTTCCTCGATTCAAAGCAAAAATAATCACTTTGATAAGCAACCTTCTTCTCATGATCTCAATTTTTTAAGCTATATCATTAGGCTTCGGCTCGGGCTCAATGTGTGTCAAAAATCGATGTCAACAATTTGCTCCCACTTTAGTAGGATTTATAAAACATGTGTGTGAGTAACACAGTACAACAAAGCATGCTAAAATTCATGCAATCATTCAATATTAGGATATGCAAACATGAACCTTACCATTATAGCGTATTTGGTCACATCGAAAACTTTTTGGTCTATTTAAATTTTCCTTATTTGAGGGAGTCCCCATCAAAGTATTGAGGATCTTTTTCCAAGCAACGTGAATGTATTCTTCCATCAAACGTATTGAGGATCTTCCATCCAAGCAATGCAAATATATCTCTATTATCAAAACATTGAGGATCTTCTATCCAAGCAATATAAACATACTTCTACCATCGAAATATTAAGGAACCGCTATCTATGCAATGTAAATGTAATTTTACCATCGAAACATTAACCTTTTATCCAAGTAATGTAAATATAATTCTACCATTGAAACATTGAGGAACCATTATTCAAGCAATGTAAATATAATTCTACCATTGAAATATTAAGGAACTTTTATCCAAGAAATGTAAATATAACTCTACCATCAAAACATTGAGCAACTCCTATCCGAGCAATGTAAATATAATTCTACCATCAAAATATTAAAAAACTTTTATCCAAGTAATGTAAATGCATTGAGGAATTGTTATCCAAGCAATGCTGTCACAGCCCAACTTAGGAGCCATGACGGTCCTAGGGTACGGGTGATGCTTATGCTACCAATACCACGAAGAACCCATAAATATAACTATATGGCATGCATACACAAATAAGCTTAATAAAGCTTAAGCAATACAAATAAAAACGGGCAGCATCTCCTCTATTTAAGGAGTATGCCCT
>CANXYC010602028.1:0-14050 GCA_948193065.1 Aleurites moluccanus | reverse complement strand
GATTTTATTAAGCATTTACTGCATTTTTATACTTATAGATTCACTGAGTATTTTTATACTCACCCCCTTCAGTGGTTACCATTTCAGGTCAGCAGTGAGGCTCGAATTCCATAGGCATCTCCTATCCTCGCCTTGGAATTGGACTATTCAGTGACATGTAAATTCTAGTCCCCAAAGCATATGTAAATATTTGTACAGTATAGAGGTTCCATGGTATTGTAAAGTAAATAGGGGAATATATATGTATGAGATTATATGTTTATGTTGTTGCATATGAGTATTATGCTATGCATGGATAAAGCTTGAGATACAAAGTTATTGATAAATATGTGATGATATGAATGAATAAGATCTAATATACAGATGTATACATTGAGATGATATTGGAGATCCAGAAGTATCCTTGACTTGATATAGATGTTGAAGTATATAGTGGAAGTGCTTATTTGCTTGTTTTTCAGCTGGGCATACTCCTTATATAGAGGAGATGCTGCCCAATTTTTATAGAATTGTCAAGCCATATTAAGCTTGTTATTAAATTGCATGCCATATAATACAGTTATTTGGGTTCTTCGCGGTACTGATAGCATAAGCATCACCCGTACCCTAGGACAGTCACGTCCCCTAAGTTGGATTGTGACAAGAAGTCACTTCAAAATTAAACTCATTTTAGCTATTAGAGCAAGGAGACTTTTGCAGAAGGGTAATTGTAATACCCCAGCATACAAAATAGTAGATAGTGAAACAAAATAGTAGATAGTGAATTATAAAAACTGATGAAGTATTAATATAAGAAAGAATTGGGTTACATTAATTATAGAAATATATAAAGAATGGTAAAGAGTAACATTTAGGAATTTTTGAACCTCAACCGAGCCACTTTTGTGACACTGTCCTGGAAAATACCAGTGTTAATTGCATTACTCGAGGAAATAGCAGTCTGATTGATTTAAGAATTTCTGATCCAGACTTTGGAGGATTAAGTTAGTTAATTTTATGTGAAATTATGATGAAAATAACGAACTGAAAAACCTTTGGGAATATTGAAATTTTAAAGAATGGCAAAATCGTAATTTATGATAACTTTGGGGGTAATTTTGAAAATTCATTGTCTACGATCCAGACTTGACCCAGAATAATTTTTAATAAATATAGCATCTCCAAATGAGCATTTTCATTTGCCACACTGAACGTTAATTCTTAATATAATTAACAGAAGAAATTACAGAAGTTAATCAGGTAAAAATGCAATTAAGAAAAAATTTGGGGCAAAAGTGCAATTAAGCAAAGTTATGGGATCCACCAATAAAATATTATTTTTGGTATAAAAAATTCTAGAGAAATCCAAATGGGTGGGCTGGCCATAGTAATTGAAGAAGGAAGATTTTTATGTTTAATATCGTAGGAAATTAACAAGTGGACAAAAACTAGAATTTTCTACATAATTCTTATTTCTTTGATTTTGGTGTATAAAAAGAGAAATATTGGCTGCCATATGGAGAGCTTGGCCGAACCATATTGAGAGGAGATAACCAAAAAAATATTTTCCTAACCCTTCCAAAGGAAACCAACCAAAAACCAGATAGAATATTGAGGAAGGAAAAGTAGATTAAAAGAAAAGTAGATCAAAGGAAAAATTGATGAAAGATTTTATATTCAAGCTATTTGGTGGAACAAAAGGAGGAGGAATTCAAATGTTTAACTTAAGGTATGATTTGAAAGCCTTAGTTTT
This sequence comes from Aleurites moluccanus, assembly GCA_948193065.1. Taxonomy (NCBI): domain Eukaryota; kingdom Viridiplantae; phylum Streptophyta; class Magnoliopsida; order Malpighiales; family Euphorbiaceae; genus Aleurites; species Aleurites moluccanus. The sequence goes on along the minus strand of CANXYC010602028.1, from coordinate 12,318 downwards.
TAATTTAATTTAAGAGTTCTATGGTTTTATTTGATACAAAATTAAGCTATTTGAGCAAAAATGGTAAAGAATGGACTAGGATTTAAAGGGGATTTTCAATCTATGTTAAGGCAATAGATTGTAGTTCAAATTTCAAAATTTTAAAGTATGAATTTGAGGTTGGTCAAAACATAAAAATTGTAGATAAATATGTTAATTTGATTTCTAAAAAAGAAATTGATGAAATTCGAAGAGAGGAGAGAGTAATTGAACAAAAATCATGACTGGCCATAATTAGGTTTTCTGGAATTTTGCTACAGTATTTTAATTGTGTAGAATGATAGATACAAAATTAAAAGAAATGTTCAACATAAAAAGTGTTAATTTATGTCTTATCTATATTTTTGTAAATTATTTTTTTAATTAAATTTGTGGTTTATGAGATATTAAGTCATAAGTGTTAACTTCCCGGATTGACTAATAAACAGAACATAGGTTATAAAATTCTATTGATATGAGGATCTTAGAGTCTGAATTAAGGAAAGTGTAAAACATGAGAAATGTTAATTTATATGTTAAATATATGTATGTTAAATTATTCTTTGATGAATCACATATTGTGTTATAGATAGAGGAACATGGTATGTTCGGATAAGGATTTTAGGACAGTAGTTTAACTTTGAAAATTCTCTAATAATTATACAATGAACCAAATAATCTGAAATTTGGATATGTTATAATATTATATGTCTATATTCAATAGGAAAAATAATTATAGTAATTGGTTTAGTATAGATTGAGATGTAAATAAAATAGTATAGACTGCCAGAACAGGATTACAGTGCAGAATGCAAGGCAGTAGGGCTGGTTATAAGGCTAAGTTTAAATTAATACTATAAATTGTGTAGTAATGGGAATAAGATGAATTTTGGATATGCTAAAGTTATGTCTAGTTTAAGTAGGAAAATAATTAAAGCATTTGGATAAATGTAGAGAAAGATATGAGTAATGAAACATAGGCTGCTAATAAAGGTTATTTATAGGCAAAACCTAAAACTTGGAAATTTGAGAAATTTTCTTTAATATAAGTATAAGTAATGTAATTTTATGTTAAATAGTATCTAAATTGAAATTAATTGAATATGTAGAGTCAAGAATGAATAAAAAATAGTGATGAGTACCATGAGCATTTGAGCAATGAATCAAGGCAATGGGATTGGAAATGAAAAGAATAAGTAAAGTGCAATAGGAAGTTCTCAGTGAGGTGAGTAATATATACATCATTATATATATCTATGTGTAATACCTTAGAAAACTACCATAAGAATATAATAACATAAGTAGTTATCGGATTGGAAATACCGAGATAATTAAGTAAAAATTTTGAACCTCAGTTAGAATGCATTTGTGATACTGTCCCAGAAAATATCAGTGTTAATTACACTACCTCAGGAAATAGCAGTCTAGTTGACAGATGAATTTTTAATTCATACCAGGGGTATAGAATCATATATATATATGTGAATTTTTATTGAAAAGGAAAAGTTAAAAAATATTTTTGAACACTGAAAATTTGAATAATGGCAAAATCGTAAATAAGTCAAACTTTAGGGGTATTGTGGGAAACCAACTGTATGAGTTCCAAAATGGTTCCAAAAATATTTTTATAATAAACTACAGATAAAAAGAAGTCATTTCAATTCCCACTTTGAAATCTAATTCCTCACAAAATTAACAGAATAAATTACAGAAAGAAATGGGGTCAAAGTCCAATTATTGGAAAGTTTAAGGACCTAAATATAATTTGCCCATTTTTCTTACTATATAAGCATGTCTTAGAAGTTTTTTAGCTATTTTCTTATTCTTCTTCTCCTTTGGCAAAACACCATTTCCTTTCTTCCACCAAAATTTTTCAAGCCAAATAAAAGAAAACCTAAGAAAACTTAAATCCAACCTTTTATTCTTCCATTTCCAACCTTGAATTGCTTGGAAAACCAAAGAATTTTAAGAATCTTTGAAAGGGAATTTTGGGTGGATCATCACCATTAGGTAATGAGTTGATTTCTTTGGTTTATTGGTTGTTTTAGATGTTGTTTAGAATGAGTTTAGTGTTAATTGGCATCAATTGATGCATTAGATGAATTTCCCCTAATTTGAAAACCCTGGATTGAAGTTATATGAGTTGAATCTTTGAATTAGTGTTAGTTAATGTTAAGCTTAAAATATGTTAATTGGAGACTAATAGATGGTTAATTTGTAATTGGTTTGATGTAGAACATGAGGATTTGGAAAGTTGTGATTTTTGCCTATTTTGAAGATTTTTATGGCAAATCAATTTTCTAAGGTGGTTGAAGTGGTAGGTGAGTTTAATATATATTCTTTGTCATGCCTAAAGTGTTGAAATGTTGATTGAAAACTTGGCCGAATGCCTTATGGCATTGTTGCCTTGAGTTTTTGCCTTGTTTTCCTTTGGTTTTCCATACTTATTTGGTCCTTTATATGTCGTTTATTATTGGGAACCAAATTTCTATCGAATAACCTACATTGTGTATTTGTTGATTGACATTGGGGCAATTTCAATGTTGTACCAAAACCTTTCCAAAATGCCTAATGAATATTGCACACCAAGTGTTCGATGAAATGTCTAGTTCATTTTGCCATAGGCCTACTATTATTTCATCCATAGGCCCACTATTTGAATGCCATCATCGCTAGCTACATTGGCATGCCAATTGAGTCAACTGCTTGACTTTGATTGTTTAACTTATGATTCATTCCAATGTTAGTTTCTATTCTAATTACCATTATTTATCGTACTTTCCATTGTTTATTCACTACTTAATTGCAGTCTCATTTTATTGATACATGAGCTATAGTTACTTGTTGAGACCATTATTGTTTTTTGGTATCTAATGACTTGTTCTATACCTATATTGGTTCTAATGTGATTTGACAGAGCTTCCTCAGCGACTGGGTAGCGGGTAAATACTGTCGGTGATGTGCATATTATATACTGGATACCCTAGCTAGGAAGGGTTAACTGTCCTAGCCATAAGACCATATTAGTCTTATGTTTATTGATATGTGATTGACATATGATATATGAGTTCCATGGCCTATTATCTGTCTTATCTATATGATGTGAACTTTATTGACTTGTTCATTACAGTCATTTACTGTATTTTGATTCCTTATGCTGTTATAAGTGTGGAGATTAATATTTATTGATTATCTGCCTATTATTTATTGATATCCTAGCCATTTCTTTTGGTCGATGTATATTAGATTCACTGAGTATTATATACTCACCCCTTTCAGTTGTTTCCTCTTTCCAGGTGTAGATTGAGTAGCATATTCATGACTGTTGTTTCCTGAGGAATTCTGCAGTGTCTGTAATAGTAGTGTAATTATTTTAACACTTAATTATTATAAATATTTTAAATTGCTCTATGGTGTGTATAATGGCATAGTTATATTGTAGTTATGTATATATAGCATAATGTGGAGTTTAATTAATGTTATGCATGAGATGATGGTAATTACAACCAATTGCATAATGAATTATAGACATATTACAGAATGCCAGAATGAATATTAATTAAGTAAATGATTTAAGTATGAGATAGTATATAATAGTATGTGATACTGGGTTCCACAGGTTTTGGTCGCCTCTGGCATCTCCTACATCTTAGGACCGTCATATTCCAAAATCGGGACGTGATACTATATCTTGCTTTGTTGACCTAATGAATATGTTTCTTTCTTAATTAAATATCACTTACTAATGTTGATCATCCTTTGATTTTCCTCAAGATTGAAATCATTTATATTCATTGATTGTTATTGATATTGAAATGCCTACAGTGCTTGATTGACTATGTACCAAAATATTTCCAAAAATATGCACACCAAGTGTTTAACTATATACCATGATGTTATTGCTAGTTAGCTACCTTAGTATCAAACAAAGAAACTGATACATGATTAATGAAATGCATTGACACTGATTAACAAGTAAGCCCATATGTACTGATCGAATGCCATTGTACCATAATGTTTCCAAAGAATGCTTGGCATTATTATTGATTTCCATTGGCCTATTTATATGTGGATTTGATAGAGCTTCCTCACCAATGGGGTAGCGGGTAAATACCATCGGCATTATGCACAATGACTTCTATATAGTGTTTACCCTAGCTAGGAAAGGACTTATCCTAGCCGTGAGATTTGTCCCGCCTTACATAATCTACATGCTAATGATATTTGTTTATGGCCCAATATCTGTCTCTTGTACATGTAAATAAAAATGTGATTCCTATGTTAATCTTAATTCTTTTTACTTACCATTGATATCCATTCCTTAATCTACCATTGTTTATCATTGATATTAATGTTACCTATTCCAAATTCCAAATGGCATTTGGTGTGCAATTAATTATATCTATTCATTGATACTTAACCTCCAATGATATCTTTTATTATCATATAGCTGTATCTCATGTTTAATGATGTATAGTTGCTCACTAAGTATTTTTATACTCATTATATGGTGGTTTATAATTTTTACAGGAATGAGATATAGAAGGCTGATTTCAAGTCAATTTCTTCTTCGACTTGGAATGTCAAGTACATTGAGGTATAATTTTATTCTCTAAAGGTCATAAGTGTCAACTCTTAGAGCTCCATGGTATTGTGTATAATTAGGTGATTAAGTACTATAACATTGTATGAATAGTGAAATAATTGATATTTAAGTGACATTAAAAATGTAAAATGATTTGCTTTTACAACTTAGTAGTGAATGACTATAACGTGTAATGCTTAATGATCGATAATGATAATGATAGCGAAGTGATAAAGAGAGTGATACTGAAAATGCTAAAATGAAATTTACATGTTATGAAATAACTTAGAAGTGCCATGAATGTTTACTGAATTATGAAGTTGAGGGTATAAGAATGACAAATTATTGGGAGTGTAAAATATTTTATGTGCAGGTTATATAATTTTTGAAAGACCCAATTTTGGGGCAGGAATAACATTAAAAATATAAATGGGATTCTGTCAAAATTTCTGTAAAGTTAACAAGTAATAAATGGAATTTAAATATTAATGAATGAGTTGAGAATGATTGATTGATAACTGGATTGTTAGCGAGTTCTATGGATTTTCGGTGACCTTAAGTTTACCCATTCCCTAGGACCATCGCGTTCCAAAAGTGGGACGTGACAGAGGTGGTGTCAGAGCTAAGGTTTATAATACATGTCATAGGCATAAATGAACTAATAAGTATACCATGGAGCTTAGGATTTTTATCTTATCAATTAAAGTCATCTAACAATGTAGTGTTCAGTGTTATCTGTTATTATTCTCATTCTTTAGTGCATGTATAAATATATTGTGTAATATAGAAAGTAATGTTTACTAAGAATTAATAATTATGTAATAGTAAATTATGCAAAATGCGAACTGATAGTGACTAGAAGTGATTAATATAGTGATTGTATTAATGTAAGGGAAGTAATTTGAATAATAAAGTGAATTACTGTTATAGTGAATAATGAACACTCTTAGAAGTAATATCAAAAATACCGTTAGCTTAAATGAGTGTAATGAGTAATATTGGAAAAGGGAATACAATTATTGATTAAATAATCGAGTATATGTGATAGGACTAATGAGTAGAAAAATTGATTGGAAATATGGAAAATTGTGAACAGTGAAGTATATGTGACGTGGATAACAAATAAGGTGATTAGAGACATTGAAAGTGAGATATAAATGATAACTGAATATGAATAGTGAAAATATGAAATTATTGAGGTATAGACTAGAAAAAAAATTTAAGGATCTAATATTGAAAGGTTAATGACAGGATTAGTATTATAGTAATTAAATACAATGAGTAATATATTGCGAAATTAGGAAGTGTAATTACCTTGAAAGGATAGTTATAGAATTAAAGTTATAGTGCTTAGAGAATAATAAGAGTGTATATAAGGGTAAAATTAACTGATTATTGCTTTTCAGACATAAGTAAATAAATATTAAGTTATTATTTATTGAAATTTAGGGAATATGCTTATAAGAAACGAGTTAATAGTCGAAGTGATAAAGTTCAAAAATAAAAGATAAATGCATTGATGTTTATAAGGTGATTGAAAATATAAAGGTATAGTATATTAAAAGTCTAAATACTTCATTATCAAATATTTATGGATTATAGATCGTATATTGATAAGAAATGATATGATAATTATGGAATAGCGCAAATAATAAGGAGATTATGAAATTTGACACATTAGTCTAAGTATGATGATAAGCGATATACAGAAATTATTTGCAAAGACAATTGAAGACTATTTTAGATACGTATATCGATGATGTATTATTGGATAAGGAAAATTCGAGAACGAATTTTATTGAAGGGGTTAGAGTGTAATACCCCAGCAAACAGAATAGTAGACAGTGAATAGAGCAATAGATAGTGGATTATAGAAACTAATGAAGTATTAATATATGTAAGAATTGGGTTCAATTAATTACTGAAATATATAGAGAATGGTAAAGATTAACATTCAGGAATTTTTGAATCTCAACCGGGTCACTTTTGTGACATTGTCCCTGAAAATACCGGTGTTAATTACACAACCTGAGGAAATAGCAGTCTGGTTGATTTAAGAATTTAGGATCCAAACTTTGGAGGATTAAGTTAGTTAATTTTATTTGAAATGATGATGAAAAGAAAGAGCTAAACAACTTTTGGGAACAATGAAATTTTAAAAAATGGCAAAATCATAATTTATGATAACTTTGGGGGCAATTTTGAAAATCCACTGTCTGAGATCCAGAATTGACCCATAATCATTTTAAATAAATTGAGCAGCTCAAAATGAGCATTTTTATTTCCCATACTGAAGGTTAATTCTTAATAAAATTAACAGAATAAATTACAGAAATCAATTGGGTAAAAATGCAACTAAGGAAAATTTTGGGGAACATGTAATTAAGCAAAGTTGTGGGACCCACCAATAAAATATTATTTTTGGCATAAAAATTTCTAGAAAAATTCAAATGGGTGGGCTGGCCATAGTAATTAAAGAAGGAAGATTTTTATGTTTAATACCATAGGAAATTAACAAGTGGACAAAAACTAGAATTTTCTACATAATTCTTATTTGTTTGACTTCGGTGTATAAAAATAGAAATGTTGGTTGCTATATGGAGAGCTTGGCCGAACCATATTGAGAGAGATAATCAAAATATTTTTCTAACCCTTCCAAAGGAAACCAACCAAAAAGTAGATAGAAAATTAAGGAAAAGTAGATCAAAGGAAAAATTGATGAAAGATTTTGTATTCAAGCTATTTAGTGGAACAAAAAAAGGAGGAATTCAAATGTTTCACTTAAGGTATGATTCTTAAAATTTAGTTTTTAATTTAATTTAAGATTTATATGGTTTGATTTGATACATAATTAAGCTAATTGAGTAAAAAGAGTAAAGAATGGATTGGGGTTTAAAGGGGATTTTGAATTTGTGTTAAGGCAATAGCTTATAGTTCAAATTCTGAATTTTTAATGTATGAATTTGAGATTGATCAAAATATGAAAGTTTTAGATAAATATATTAATTTTATGTCTACAAAAAGAATTTATGAAATTCGAAGTAAGGAGAGAGTAATTGAACAAAAACCCAGAATTAGATTTTCTAGAATTTTGCTACTGTATTTTAATTGTGTAGAACGATAAAGACATAATTCGAAGAAGTGTTCAACATAAAAAGTGTTAATTTATATCTTATCTATAGGTATGTAAAATGGTTTTACGATTGGATATGTGGTTTATGAGATATTAAGTCATAAGTATTAACTATAGGGATTGACTGATAAACATAAAATAAGTTACAAAGTTCTATTTATATGAGGACCTTAAATTCTGAATTAAGGAAAGTGTAAAACATGAGAAATGTTAATTTATATGTTAAATATATGTTTGTAATATTATTTTTTCTATAGATGAAGCACGAATTGAGTTATATATAGAGGAATTGGGTCTGTTCGGATAAGGATTTCAAGACAGTTGTTTAAATTTGAAAATTCACTAATAATTTTACAATTATCCAAATAATTTAAAATTTAGATATGTCATAATATTTTATGTCTATGTTTAATAGGAAAAATAATGATAGTAATTGGTTAAGCATAGATTGAAATATGGATAAAAAAAGTACAGACTACCAAAATAGGATTACAGGGGAGAATGCAGGGCTGGTTATAAGGTTACATTTAAATTAACACTAAAAATTGTGTAGTAATATGGATAAGATGAATTTTGGATATGATAAAGCATATGTCTAGTTTAAGTAGGAAAAATAATTCAAGCATTTGGATAAATGTATAGAGTGATATGTGTAATGGAACATAGGCTGCCAGTAAAGGTTCTTTATAGGTAAAACCTGAAACTTGAAAATTTGAGAAATTTTCTTCAATACAAGTATAAGTAATATAATTTTATGTTAAATAGTATCTAAATTTAAATTAATTGAATATGTAGAGTCAAGAATGAATAAAATAAAGTGATGAGTACCATGATCATTTGAGCAATAAATCAAGAAAATGGAATTGGAAACGAAAAGAATAAGTAAAGTGTAATAGGAAGTGCTCAGTGAGGTGAGTAATGTATACATCATTATGCATATCTATATCTTGCTTTGTTGATCCAATGAAAATGTTTCTTTCTTGACTAATTGCCATTTGCTCATGTTGATCATCCTTTGATTTTCCTCAAGATTGAAATCACTTATATTCATTGATTGTTATTGATATTGAAATGCCTATTGTGCTTGATTGACCATGTACCAAAATGTTTCCAAAAATATGCACACCAAGTGTTTAACTATGTACCATGATGTTATTGCTAGTTAGCTACCTTTGTATCAAATAAATAAACTGATATATGATTAATGAAATGCATTGACACTAATTGACAAGTAAGCCCATGAGTACTCATCGAATGCCATTGTACCGTAATGTTTCCAAAGAATGCTTGATACTATTATTGATTTCCATTGGCCTATTTATATGTGAATTTGACTGAGCTTCCTCACCAACAGGGTAGCGGGTAAATACAGTCGACATTGTGCACAATGACTTCTATATAGTGTTTACCCTAGCTAGGAAGGGACTTATCATAACCGTGAGGTTTGGCTTGCCTTACGTAATCTACATGCTAATGATATGTGTTCATGTCCTAATATCTATCTCTTCTACACGTGAATAAAAATGTGATTCCTATGTTGACCTTAATTCTTTTTGCTTACCATTGATATCCATTCTTTAATCTATCATTGTTTATCATTGATATTAATGTTACCTATTCCAAATTCTAAATGGCATTTGGTGTGTAATTAATTAACCTTTAACATGTATATTTGAAATACTTATATCCATTAATTGATACTTAACCTCTATTGATATCCTTTATTATCATATACCTGTATCTCATGTTTAATGATGTTACATGCTCACTGAGTATTTTTATACTCATTATATAGTGGTTTATAATTTTCACAGGAATGATATAGAGAAGGCTTATTCCAAGTCAATTTCTCTTCTGACTTGGGATGTCAAGTACATTGAAGTAGAATTTTATTCTCTAAGGGTCATAAGTGTCAACTCTTAGAACTCCATAGTACTGTGTATAATTAGGTGATTAAGTACTATAACATTGTATGAACAGTGAAATAATTGACATTTAAGTGACATTAAAAATGAAATGTGATTTGCTATTACAATTTAGTAGTGAATGACTATAACATGTAATGCTTAATGATCGATAATGATAATGATAGAGAAGTGATACTGAAAATGTTAAAATGAAATTTACATGTTATGAAAGAGACTTAGAAGTGCCATGAATGTTTACTAAATTATGAAGTTGAGGATATAAGGATGACAAATTATTTTGAGTGTAAAATATTTTATATGCAGGCTGTGTAATTTTTGAAAGACCCAATTTTGGGTCAAGAATAACATTAAAAATACAAAGAAGATTATGTCAAAATTTCTATAAAGTTAATAAGTAATAAATGAAATTTAAATATTAATGAATGAGTTAAGATTGATTGATTGATAACTAGATTGTTAGCGGGTTCTACGGGTTTCCGGTGACCTTAGGTATACTCATGCCCTAGGATCGTAGCATTCCAAAAGTGGGACGTAAAAGTTATCCTACATATCTGGAAAATGTAATGGATAGTTAAAAGACTTCAAAGGGAGCGGATCAGATTCCTGTTGTATATGAGTTTCCAGATGTGTTTGCTAAAGACTTGCCATGTTTGCCACCAGAAAGGGAGATTGAGTTTGAGATCAAAATTTATCCAGGCACCAATCCTCTTTCCATTCCTCCTTATATAATGACTCCTATAGAATTAAAAAAATTGAAAGTGCAATTGTAAGAATTGCTAGATAAGGGGTTCGTTAGACCAAGCAGTTTACCATAGGGTACTCCTGTTAGTGTAGGTGCTCTAAAGACAATCATTGTAATGATGTTTTTAGAAACATATTAATAAAAAGACATTATTTATTAATCAATGTTTATTATTGTTTAGAATAATATTGTCTAAGTGTTTAATAAAGTCCATGGTATAAACATAGCATGAAGGCATTCATGATATGATCAAGATAGTGAGACGCTCATCATGTGTAATTATGTTTTAGCCTAAATTTCCCTAGTAATAGAATTAATGAGATTGGACATTATTGATTCGGAAAGACTAGAACATGCATATACTATTTGATTTGATCAAATCATCTGATCTCATAAAGATGCTGACATTGAGATGTCTAAGTATAACATGTGGATGCTTACTAGGAGTAGTAAGTGCATCGGAGTGATTGCATGAGATAGTCATATGGAAATCTAAACAATGTTAATGACTTATCTCTGCATGGAAATGTGCAAATGTCCTTAGACTTGAGATGCTTAAGAGTGATCTAGAGTGAAGATGTTGTACTTTGATTCCATGCCTTACTCTCCCAATGGGTCTGCTCATAGGATGGACATTAGGTATAGTTTGAGGCACTCATAGATATTTAAGTAGTCAATAAAGGATATCATAACTCCTGTTAGAAGGAGGGTTTTACCTAAGGCCTCTTGTATGAGACCATTACTAGAAATCCTTGGCCAAAGTGGATAGTACTTAGAGATAGTCTATAAGGAAATCATTTTAGTAATGATGCTAGGATTACAAGGAACTACTGTTCGGGCTAAGTGTGTGTAACACTTCAGATAAAGCTTAGAACTTGAACTCTAAAGGGCAAACCTAAGAGATTTGTCCTTTGTTTAAAGGATATATAGTATTGCATGTTTATGTTTAATTTGAATGTATATGCAAGTTTTAGGAAGTATTATACGTGTAAAAGTGGTTTAAAGGCTGTTAGGAAGAAATCAGAAAAAATTAAATTTTTGGTGAAGTGGGGGCAAAATGGTCATTTCACATCCCTTCGAGTTTTATGAAAATTAACATGATATTTGAAGGTAGAAAAGAATATTAGGACATGAAAATGATGATATTTTATTTATTTGAAGTTTTATTGGAGAATTAAACCTGGTAGAAAATAATTCCCTGCAAGCTGCTCGATTTAGGGGTTTCATTTGAACTAAGGGTAATTTAGTATTTTCCTTTGGAATATGGACTCATATGGTGTATGCACACTTATGGTATCATCCTAGGCTTAACTAAAACTAACCATTGGATAAAATGATGAAGAAATGGATGGCTGGATGGCTAGGTTTCGTCATTTCTATCATAAGCCTAATGTATAAGATCATGCCTTTGATATTTATTTTATTTTTTCCACCTCCATCTTCTTCCTTGGCCATTTCCCATTTAGAATTTTCTCTTTCCACTTCATATATGGTTTGGCCACCATTCTCCACCACCAAAGTTTGTTGTTTTCTTCCATTTTTTGATAGAAACATACTAATTCCACCATTATAAACTCAAATATAGCTTTAGATTCTAAGGAAAAACAAGAAAAAGCAAAGAATCAAAACTTTGAAGTTTTTGAAGAACTTTTGGTAAGTGATTGATTTTACCATTCTTTTGGTTTGATCATATTTATAAGATGTTCTTTGATGATATTTAGTATCCAAAACATGTTTTGGTTGGAAGAAAAGTCAAAAATTGGAATGAAACCCTAATAGGAAGAAATATGAATCAAAGTATGATTTTGATGAATCTTTTGGTTCAAATGAGTTGTATTTGATGTGTATGATATGAATTAATGGTTAAATGATGGAAACAAATTCATTTGAAAGGAAAACTAGAATGGTCGAA
>CANXYC010601936.1:0-21270 GCA_948193065.1 Aleurites moluccanus | reverse complement strand
GGTAAACAAATATGAGAATACTTGGTCATATTAAGTTCAAAGAACGATAATCAAATAAGATGTTCATACTTACCTTAATACAATTTCTCTTGAAATTTCCTCTAGCAAATTCCAACTCTATCTCTTCAATTAATTTGATTTCCTCCTCCTAAGAAATTTTCCCAAATATACAAAATTAGGGTTTTCTCCAAATCAATAGTATTTATTATGATTTCCTAATAATTAATTATCTTAGAGTCTCTATTCTTAATTTCCAACAACAATTTTATTTATCTCTTTAAGAAAATCTGCATTTAATTTCGAAGTTACTGTTCATGTTACTATTCATTACAGCCTCAACATTCTGATTTCTCCCACATTAATTACCATTAATGACTTCAAATTACTTGCAATAAATTTTATAAACCCAATATTAATTATTCTAACCCATAGACTTAAATAAATCTAAAGAAAATAACTTAGAAATAAAATTTACCTTATTTCCTTCAAACTGAAATTTCTGAGATTCTTGCTCAAATCTGATAATTTCTGCCTTAATAGAAAATAATCTAGAAGTCTAATGCATTAATTTGAATATTAATGCCTTAGAAAATAAAATGAGCTAACTCTGAGAAGAGACTGAATATTAAAAGAAGAAAGAAAGAAAGAAAAATCGTGGAAATGCTATTGGGGTTGCTGGGTTTAAATAAACCACTACCCAGAAAAACACTCTTGCCAGCTCGCCTCACCAATCCTACCTCAGCAATACTACCTCGTGTAAGCCAGCTCGCCATTCTCACTTTGCATTATCCGACTCGCACTTTCCAGCTCGCCAAATTGATTTGGCGATGCCACCTCCCTATTCTAGCTCGCATATGTCACCTCGCATATGCTGCCTCGCCAAACTCTCCTCGCGAACTCTTCCTCGCATATGACACTTCGCCTCTTAGCCTCTTTTCTTCTTCGCCTCTTCGCGAACTGCCATTTCGCATAATGCCACCTCGCCTTTCCTCTTCGCCTAACCTCTTCGCACGTGCCACCTCGCCTTTCCTCTTCGCCTAACCTCTTTGCACATGCCGCCTAGTGTATGCCTCTTCTTCAATCGCCACCTCGGCAATCTCACTTCGTCACTTCGCATTTCCAGCTTGCAAAATGCCACTTCGCATTTTGCCGGCTCACCACACCAAAATTTCTCTAAGTTAAAACCTTTGCTGGACATCTCATACTTAGCCAGCTCGCAAATGAGCTACAAAGGTCCAAACTTACTAATTCTTTTTATCACTTAAAATAAATATGCAGGGGCACAATATATAAAAATTTCAAATCATAAAGACTAACACACAGACCACGGTGACTCTCCAAATGTCACCCAGACTTACTGCCTTAGAATCCATCCGAACAATCCTAAGAAAAATTACCCTATACTGAGATATACTTATCCAAAAATTCTGAAATTTTACATCTATCTTCACAACATACAAAGGAACATTTTTCATGTTCACACCTTTAGCTAATTCTGTCTCAGTCATTCCCAGTAAATTCAAACAGACACTGACTTCCTGCAGAAACACTCAACCATACCAGCCTTGCTCAAACAAACATAACTCATCACTCATAGAATTTTGCCAAAACATTTTACAGAATTATATTTAAGACATAAACTCACAACTTTCATGTTTTATACTTTACCAAATTATGTCTTTCAGATCATTCAATTAATCTCACAAAATCCTGCAACTGCAAAGATCAAAATTTCTGAAATTCTCAACATTCACATTTGAATTTAATTAATTCTCCAAACATACAAAATTAATAAAAATACTACAAAAATGGCAGATATTACAGTCATATAACTCATATATTATCAAGTATCATATATACATGTTCATTTCCTAGCTAACCCATACATACCCCATGGAGCAGCTAGAGTATGAACATCAAAATATAGAAATACATAAAATATACATCAAATGACTATAGCAGAATTCCTCGGATGACAGACGATGGGATTCTACAGCCTACTCCTCTCCTGAAATGATTAAACAATGAAAAGGTAAGTATATAAGATACTCAGTGAATCTATATGCATCACAAAACAAATGAGATAGAATAATGATATATAAAAATAATAAAGGAACAATGGGACAGTGACAATCATGCTGGTTTACAAAATCAGTGTCAAATATTGATAGGAATATCAATGGTCATATCGAGTCATGGAATCTTATGGTAAGACAGATATAGGGCCCTAAAACACGTTGACTATGTGTGATCACACAATCGATCACATATCAAGTAGGGATAAGACTGATCAAGTCCTATGGCCGGGACCAATAACCCTTCCCAGCTAGGACCTCAATACCAATGTGCACATGGCTGACAATACATACCTACTACCCTGTCAGAGCGGCAGCTCTGTCAAACCATATTTAGGTCAATATAAATGAATATCACATCAATAGACACCATTATGCAATAATGGCATCATCACTATCAATAAACTCAATATCTTTCAAATCAAATAGTATTTGAATCAAAGGCATTGCAAGATACAATAGTAAGGATAAAGGTTATGGTAAATAATAAAGGTATAGAGCAAATGTTGGTTCGGCAAGAAAAATTGGTAGGTCAATTGGCATGCCAATGTCGCTGGCGACAATGACATTCAAATGGTAGGCCTATGGAATACAAGGCAATAGACCAAAGGCAAATGAACTAGGCATTTTATCAAACACTTAGTGGGCACACTTTGGCAAGCCAATTTGTTAGGATATGGTGCAAATTTGACTTGCCCAATACAACCAACAACAAGCTGCATTGTCAACAATAGTATAGGCATCAAAGAAACAATAATAAACAACATCAAAATGGCTTAATTTGGCTATGGAAAACAAGGCAAAAACCAAAGAAAATCAAAAGACATGAATAGTGATCATGGTTTGGCCAAACATCAACATTTTCCATAGGTTTCCACATTCAATTTTAACACATTTGGCATGTTATTAGATGCAAAATAGATTGACCTAAACCTCCAAATATCTTTGAAGAGCTCAATTCCAATCCAATTCACCAAATGAGCTATATAACACACCTTTGTCACAAATTGAGTTCTACATCAAACAAACCATCAATTAGTTACCTAGTCACATCCAATTGACATATTCTAACATCAATTAACAAAATCTAATACCAATTGACATAGATAAAGCTTACAACTTCCATTAGGTTTAGGAATTTAGGGATTTCTAACAATTTGCATCAATTGATGCAATCTAACTAAATACCCATCTAATTCAACCTTAATAACATAACTAAATACCCATCTAATTTAACCTTAATAACATCTAATTGAACCATAAAATCAAACAAATGAATTGGTTACCTTTAATGGGTGTAATGGCCGAATTCCTCTCTTCCAAAATCCTTAATTTTCTTCAACTTTCCAAGCAATCTTATGGAAGAAGATGATAGAACAACAATCAAACTCAACTTTTCTATGAATTTCTCTTAAGAAATTTTATGGAAAATGAAGAAGGAATGAAGAATGGAGAGGAAGAAATGGTTCGGCATGAAGAAAAGAAGAAGGAATTGTCAAATTTTTGCTAAGTGTTGAATAAATAGGAAAATCATATTGGCAAATTATAACTTAATCCCCGAACTTCCATATATCACATTTTGATCCAAAATTTTCAGTAATTTATTCTGACAATTCTGTCAGGATTCGAAATTCAAAGTGGGGAATAAATAAGCTTATTTTAATTTATAATTATTTATAAGAATGGTTTCAGAGTCATTTTGTAACTCCGACGGATCCATTTTCACTATTCACCTTAAACTTTCATTTATTTACAATTTTGCCATTGGTTACTTTTTCAGTGTTCCTAAATGATTTTCACTTCTTTCTTTTTACCAAAATTACACATGCATTATATGATCTTTTACCCCCAGGTCAACTTTAGAAATTCTTCTGTTGACCAAACTGCTATTTTCTCGGCAGTGTTTTCGACACCGCCGCATTCCGGAAAAGTATCAAGTCGCTTTCTAACTATGTCTCTTAAATTATTTTCCATCATTTCAAGACTAATGAACCACAAACTGAGAACTAAATCATGCACGTGAGTTAGGAATTTATAGGGTATTACATCATGCTTACAAGATCGGATTTCCTAGGATATTACATTCTATCCCCCTTCAATAAAATTTGTCCTCGAATTTTATCATCAAATACTGTAAACATCGATATATGTACCTCAAATAATCTCCAATCATCTTTGTAAATATTTTTCTCTATATTACTTATCATCTTACTTAGACTAACTATCAAATTGCATAGTCTTTTTATCATTTGTGCTATTCCATAATTCTCATATCATTTCTTATCAATATACGATCTATAATACATAAAGATTTAATAATACAGTACTTAGACTTTTAATGTACTATACCTTAATATGTTCAATAACCTTATCAATATCATTGCATTAATATTTTATTTTTGTACTTTATCATTTCGACCATTAACTTTTTTTTTCTTTTTTTCCTTGAGCATATTCCCTAAATTTCAATAAACAATAGCTTAATATTTATTTACTTATTATATACACTCTTATTATTCTCTAAGCACTATAACTTTAATTTTGTAATTATCTTTTTACGGTAGTTACATTTCCTAAGTTCACAATATATTACTCATTGTATTTTATCACTATAACACTAATCCTGTTAATAACCTTTCAATAACACTAAACTATACCTCAATAATTTCATATTTTCACTTTTCATATTCAATCATTATTTATCTTGCATATGTGTCATCCACATCACTTGTACTCCACTTTTCACAATTTTCCATATTTTTATTCAATTCTTCTACTCATTAGTCTTATTACATATACTCAATTATTAATCAATAACTGTATTCCTTAAACTACAATAATCAATAACTTAATATTAATTTATTTAGGTTTGAACCTTAATAATCAGTTATGTATACCATTATAAGAACTATTAGTATATCATTTACTTCTCATTTTACTTAATTGCTATAACATATATTTATTCTTTCATTACAATCATATTCTTAATTTTCACTATTCTATGCCTCAATAGCTCCATATTATCTATTATTTGGAATCATCTATCATACTTACTCATCATCAGTGCACACATCCTATCATCCAATCATTTACAATAACATTATTCTTATTATGCTATTACTTATGACATATATGTAAAATTGATTCTAACATAATCAATATCAATTGATCATATACTGCCTCAATCTTAACTTTCAATCCTCATTCACTTTCAATTTACTATCACTTTTATCAATTCTCAATAAGCATTTTTTTCTATATTACAATATATATATATATATATATATATATATATATATATATATAACTAGAAGATGAAAATCATAATGGATAACGCTGATAGTTATATTAACAGATAACTTCAAATGACGAGACGAAAAATCCTATGCTCCATGGTATACTTATTAATTCATTGATACTTATGACACATATTCTAAACCATTAGCTCTAATATTACCTCTGTCACAACCCACTTTTGGGCCATAACGGTCCTAGGGTACGGGTATACTTTAGGTCACCGAAAACCCGTAGAACCCATGAACAGTCCATTTATCAATCATTTAATCAATATTAGCTCATTCATCAATGCTTAAATTTCATTTATTACTTATAAATTTATAGAAATTTTGTTAGAGTCCCCTTTGTAATTTTAAACTTAATCCTGACCCAAAATTGGATCTCTCAAAAATTACACAGCCTGCAGTAAAAATTATTTTACACTCCCAATAATTTGCCAACCTTATACCCTCAACTTCACAATTCAACAGTCATACATATCACTTCTAAATCTTTTTCAAAACATGAAAATTTCTTTTTTATTATTTACTTTAGTCACTGTCTTTATCACTTTATTATCATTGACGTTTTCAATCATTATGCATTACACATTATATTTTGAATGTCACTGTAATATTAAATATTTCACTGTTCATGAATCATTATAATACTCAATCATCTAATTATACATATTACCATGGAGCTCTAAGAATTTTCACTAATGACCTTTAACAAATACAATTCTACCTCGATGTACTTGGCATCCCAAGTCGGAAAAGAAATTAACTTGGAATTAGCTTCCTCTGACATATCCCTGTAAAAATTATAAACCATTAATTTGGTGAATATAAAATACTCAGTGAGCATGCATACATTATTATATATGAGATATAAGCATATGATAATAAAAGATATCAACAGTAAGCAATAAGATATAAGTTTAGCATCAATGATCAGGTAAACAATACTCGTATCATGTAGATAAGACAGATAAAGGGATGGACTATATATAAACATACAGTCTCCAGTAGTATCAGTATGGACTACATGTGAACATATAATCTCTAGTAATATCAGTATCACATCAGTATCAGTAAGCATAAGGTTGATCAGACCTTATGGCAAGGACCATAACCCTTCCCAGCTAGGGCATCAGTAATACAATGCACACATTGCCGACAATATATTTTCACTACCCTGTAGGAGTGGTAGCTCTGTCAAATCCACATATAAATAGGCCAATGGAAACCAATAACAATATCAAGTATGTATTAAGAACATTTTGATACAATGGCTTTCAATACACGGGTTTATTTATCAATCAGTACACAAAAGGCATTTCAATATCAATAGCAATCAAGGAATATGGAATAATTTCAATCTTTAGGAAGATCAAAGAATGATCAACAATAACAAGTGGCATTTCATTAAGAAGGAACCATACTTATTGGGTCAACAAATCAAATATGAGTATGTATAATGATGTATACATTACTCACCTTAGCTTATAACTTAAATATTTTCCTTTTCCTTTATCCTTGATTCTTTGCCTTATCTCTTATGGTTCCCATCACATCTCTTATTCATTCTTGACTCTACATATCTAATTAATTTCCATTTAGATAATATTTAACATAAACTCACATTACTTATATTTATATTAAAGAAAATTCCTCAAATTTCTAAGTTACTAGGGTTTTTTTGTGCAAAATTCTTTACTAGCAGCCTGTGTTCTATTACTCATATCTCTCTCTAAAATTATCCAATTGCTTCAATTCTTGTTCCCAATTAAACTTAACATATATTTTTCTAACATATCTAAATTTTACATTAAAATCATTGCTACACAATTTATGTTATTAATTTAAACTTACTGTTACAACTAGTCTTATTGCCTGTATTCTGCCTACAAATCTTATTCTGGCAGATACTATTCTTTTTCTAATAACTCAATCAATACTTAACCAATTACTGTAATTATTTTTATATTGAAAATAGACACATAACATTATAACATATCTAACTTTCATAATTTTTGTATCATTGTAAAATTATTAGTGAATTTCCAAAATTAAACTACTGCCCTGAAACCTTTATCCAGATATACCATGTTTCTATGCCTATAATTAATTCTGTACTCATCCAATTACAAAACAATTTTTTATTCACTTAGATAACATATAAATGAACATTTTTCATGTTTAAAACTTTCTCTAATTCAAAATTTAAAGTCCTTATATTAATAGAATTCTGTAACCTATATTTTGTTAAACAGTCATTCTGGGCAGTCTACACTTATGACCTAATATCTCATAAACCACAAATCCAATTGAAAAATCCTTATACAACTTATATATAAGATATAAATTAAAACTTTTAATGTCGAACACTTCTTCTAATTTTGTCTCTATCATTATATACAATAAAAACACAGTATCATTTTCTAGAAAACCTAATTCCAGGTCAGTCACAGTTTTTACTCAATAACTCATTACTCACTTTGAATTTCACAAATTTTTTTTTATATAAGTCTAATTAATATATTTATCTACAACTTTTATGTTTTAACCATCCTTAAATTCAGTTATTAAAATTTCAGAATGTTAGCCTTAATTTACCGCCTCAAAATAAAATTCAGAAACTATATAAACCCTATATTTTTAACTTAATTACCTAAATTATTTGCCAAATCAAATCTTAGAACTCTTAAATACAATTAAAAATGATAAGTTAAGAATCATTACCTTAGATTAAATTCTTAAATTCTATCTTCTTTCTTCCTCCATAAAGTTTGTATATAAATTTCCTTTCTTCCCTCATATTTCTTCTTCAATTTCCCAACTATTTTTGGTTGATTTCTATGGAAATGTTGAAAGACTTATTTCTATGGTATTTTCCTCCTTATCATGATTTAGCCACTCTTCCAAAAATGGCAGCCAACCCTTATCTTTTATACACTAAAGTCAACTCTAAAAAGAAATGAAGACAAAACAAATAGAACTTTTTAGATTTAGTGATTTGTCACATATTTAATTAATTAATAAATCAATTAATCATTTTTCCTATCAATTATTCATTTTCCCTCACCCTTGGATGGCCACTTAATCTCATTTCTAAAATGGGCGAGTCCCACAACTTTGTTTAATTACACTTTTAGCCCAAAATTTTTCTTATTTGCATTTTTGTCCCCAAAACTTTCTGTAATTTATTCTATGTATTCTGTTTATATTCAACCTTAAATGTGGGGAGTGAAATACCTTATTTTAATTTGTTTTATCCTTTAAAAATAGTTCTGGGTCATTTCTGGATCCCAGACAGTGAATTTTTAAAATTACCCTCAAAGTTGCCTTTATTTATAATTTTGCTATTATTCTTATTTTCAGTGTTCTAAAATATTTTTTAACTCTTTCTTTTTACCATAATTTCCCATAAAATTAACTTATTTGATTTCCCTAAGTCTGGATAAAAAATTCTTAAATTAGCCGGACTACTATTTTCCCGGCAGTATTTTCGACACCAACGATTTTCGGAAAAGTTTTGCATTTGCTTTCTAGCTGTGTCTCTAAAATTCTTTCCCATCATTTCAATGCTTTTAAATCATAAATTAAGAATCAATTCATGCTTACAAGATGGGGCTTCCTAGGGTATTATAATATCCAAATTTCACATTAAAATTATCACTACACAATTTATGGTGTTAATTTAAACTTAGTGTTACAACCAGTCCTGCTGGTTGCATTCTGCCTACAAATTTTATTCTGGCAGATATTGTTCTTTTGCTAATAACTCATTCAATGCTTAACCAATTACTATAATTATTTTTCCTATTGAAAATAGACACATAAAGTTATAACATATCCAAATTTCAGAATTTTTGGATCATTGAACAATTATTAATGAATTTCCAAAATTAAATTATTGCCCTGAAATCTCTATCCAGACATGTCATGTTTCCATGTTTATATTTAATTTTATACTTATCCAATTATAAAACCATTTTACAAAAATTTATATAACATATAATGAATATTTTTCATTTTAACACTTTCTCTAATTTAAATTTTAAGGTCCTCAAATTAATAGAATTAGGTAACCTATGTTTAGTTAAACAATTATTTCGGGCAGTCTATACTTATGACCTAATATCTTATAAACTACAAATTCGATTAAAAAACCTTTTTACATGGTTATAGATAATATATAAATGAACACTTTTTATGTAAATATATCTTCTAATTATGTCTCGATCAGTCTGTACAATATAAACACAGTAACATTTTCTAGAAAACCTAATTCTAGGTCAGTCACAGTTTTTATCCAATAACTCTTTTCTCACTTCGAATTTTTCTAAATTCCTTTTACAGACATCTAATTAACATATTTATATACAACTTTTATGTTTTAACCATCATCAAATTCAGTATTTAAAATTTCAGAATATTAGCCATAATTTACTGCCATCAAACATATTCCAGAAACTGTATAAACCCTAGCTCATTCTTTACATTTTTAACTTAATCGGTTCAATTATTTGCCAAATCAAACCTTATAACTCTTAAATACAATTAAAAATGATAAGTTTATAATCATTACCTCAAATTAAAATACTTGAATCCTACTTCCTTTTACTCCACCAAAAGTTTTAACATAATTTTTCTATCCTATTTTCTTCATAAAACTTATTCATTCTTCAATTTCCTAGTTATTTTTGGTTGATTCTTTGGAAAGGTTGTAAGATTTATTTCTTTGGTTTTTCTCCTCTCAATGGTTCGGTTCTCCTCTCCAAAAATATAAGCCAACATATACTTATCATCTTTTCAAAAGCCAACAAAAAAATCGAAGATACAAATAATAGAAAATTCTAGATTTTCGGTGATTTGTCACCTATTTAATTAATTAATAAATCAATTAATTATTTTCTATCATAAAAATCATCTCCTCCATCATTATGGCCGGCCATCTAGCTATATTTCTAAAAAGGGTGAGTCCTACAATTTTATTTAATTGTACTTTTGGCTCAATTTTTTTTTTATTTGTGTTTTTGACCCCAAAACTTTCTGTAATTTATTATGTCTATTCTGTTTAGATTCAACCTCAAGTATGAGGAGTGAAATACCTGATTTTAAGTTGTTTTATCCTTTAAAAATAGTTCTGAGTCATTTCTGGATCCCAAACATTGAATTTCCAAAATTACCCTTAAAGTTGCCTTTATTTACAAATTTGCCATTATTCTTATTTTAAGTATTCCAAAATATTTTTCAACTCTTTCTTTTCACCATAATTTTATATGAAATTAACTTGTTTAATCCCCATAAGTCTGGGTCTAAAATTTTTAAATTTGACGGACTGCTATTTTTCCGACAATGTTCTCGACACCAACAATTTCCGGAAAAATAATTCATATGCTTTCTGACTGTGTCTCTAAAATTATTTCTCATCATTTCAATATTTTCAAACCATAAATTGAGAATTAAATCATGCATATAAGATAAAACTTTATAGGATATGGCATCAATTATCCATTTCTTCCATATACAGTATAGGGAAAAATTCAATAGCCATATTTTTTAAAATCATAAGATCGTCGGTCCATTCAACATTCTTGTCTTTGAGTATTTTAATTTTATTCCTTTTCCTCTTTGCCATTGTCATAGCATAAAAATAAGAGCTATTCCGATCACCCCAAGCTATTCGCTAATCTCTGAAACGTTGAAACCAAAACATCTCTTCTTAAGAGAGAATGCCCTTATATTTAGCTAGAAGCTCAATCTCCAGATTTCTCAAATCTGCAACATTCTTATTTTTTTGGACCTTCTGGATACCATTAATTTGTGCTAATACTTTATGCTTCCTTTTCTTAATACTTCCAAAAACATCTCGGTTCCAAGTAACTAATTTATCTTGAATATTATTAAGAGAATCTCCCACAACATCTTGATCCTCCCAGTTATCTTTCATGCATTGAGCAAAATCTTTATGAAGCATCCAAGAAGCTAGAAGGTGAAAAGGCCTGTTAATATTAGAGGGGATAAGACTACTATTCTTCCTGATAAGCAAGGGATGATGGCCAGATTGACTCTAGCTAGATGAGTAACTGAAGTATCTGGGAATACCATGCCCTACTGATCGTTGCAAACAACACGATGAAGTCTTTAGCTTCTTATTCCAAATTAATGATTAATTTATTTAATTATATTTTCTTGCATAATTATTAATAGTGCTTTAATTATTTTTAAATTAATTATAACAATTTTTATTAATTAAATTTTTTATTTGAAATAATTAAATTTAAAATTTTATCTTTTATTCTCTTAATTAAACATAGCTTATAATAGTTTTTCATCTGATTTTATGTTTTTTTATATTTTTATTTTAGTTATATATTTAAAAATATTAACATACGATATATATTAATATGTCACATGTTAAAATATTTTGAAATAATTTTTATCGTATATTTTTAAAAAATATAAATTAAATAAAAATATAAAAAGCATAGATGAAAAATTATATAATATAAATCTTAATATAAACTATGTTTAATTATTTATTCTTTGAATTACATAAAAAAGATAAATATTTTAAATCTAATTATATTTTAATCTGAAATTTTTTAATAAAAATTATTTTATAAAATATTTTATAATTAATTTAAAGGTAATTAAAGAACTAATAATTGAAAATATATTAAATAAGTTATATATATATATATTGGGAGAGAGTATTTTTATAACGTCGAAATTATTTTTATGCCTTTATAAAAAATTAGTATATTTTTACGCAAGAGGATAGAAAAAATTAATAGTGAATAAATGGAGGAAAGGCATGATGAGTTGTGTTTGTATTATCAGGATTATTTTTGTATATTCAAAACCCATCAAATCATTTTTGCACCTGCAAAAAGTAAAAGGGGTGATGTGTTCTTTAAAATAAACATATGGGCTTATTTGAACTATATATATATATATATATATATATATATATATATATATATATATATATATATATATATATGTTTGTCACACCCCAACTCTAGTGGTGTGACGATTTTAGGATAAGGGTAGGCTTAAGGCCACCATTAACCCGTAGAACTCACATATCCTGAATCTCATTAATATTATATATTCATATTAACTATAGATATCATAAAATAATCATTTCTATAATCCACTTAAGCATCATTCATATCTTTACTATTATTATTTCATAATTTTATCTTGTTCCTTACTGATCAAAAGATGCATCTCACATCATTAATGAACAAGAGTACTCAAAAGGTAACAATTCATACATCAAAAATATTATCATCCTCAGAGAACTAACTACGGAGCTCTAGAGTATACTCCCAATACATATTGTGTCATAACACCATTCAATGAATATACATAATCATATTTTGAAATAATTACAATGAAGGTTTCTTGGAAGAATGAGTCAAGAAACTGGATCTTCTCTACTAGCTCCCTCACGAACTACACTATCACCTGAAATCCACATAAAATGAGTGACCTTTCAACTCAGTAAGATATGAACATGCAATAGAAAAGAAATATATATATATATAATCCAAAAGAAATATCCATTCCAAGAACATGGGTAAGAATCAGAATGTGGTTAGGCTTACAAGAAACAGAAGTGCTCACAATCGAATAGCACTATCAAATATCATGGTAGAACTACAGAGTGCATCAGTAGCCATGCTACCTATCACAACAGAGTGCATCAGTAGTTCTTGCTACATTATCGCAAACGCATACTTGGTCAGGCATACGCCTAGAGCTTGTGGTCCCCTCTAAGTGGAACACTAGTACAGTAACCCTACCAGTTAGGTTCCCAAAGTGCACAATGGATTAATAAATTTACTCTCATTGGGAAGAGCATTCTATCCATAGGGTCATATGGTTTCATCTCACAAGAAGCATATTGGTCACAAGACCATCAACATATATCATAATTTCAATCAAGTTTAATAAGTAAAAAGCAAGTAAGAATCATGTGAACTTAATCTAAGAAAATTGACCAAGTATATATATATATATATATATATATATATAAATACATGGTAATTTCATGAACAAATGGTAAATCTCAGTTTTAGGATATCATAGGATTTTCAAGTGATAATCCGGTAATATAATTTCAAGTATACAAGGATCATATGGGTTAACATTTAGAATACTTGGTCATATTGTCTCAAAGAAGCAATGACAAATGCAATGTTCATACTTACCTCTATACAATTTATCCTTGAATTCCTTTTAGCAATTGGCTCAACACAATCTCCTCAATTTCCTTGGTTTTCTCCCCCTAAAATATTTTTTCCAAATATTCAAAATTAGGATTTTTCTTAATCAATAATATTCAATATGATTTCTTAATAATTAACCATCTTTGAATCTCTATTCTTAATTCCTAATATCAATTTAATTCATCCCTTAAAGAAAATCTGCATTTAATTAGAATTTACTGTTCATATTACTATTCATGACAGTCCATTAATTCTAATTCCTACAACATTAATTGCAATGTATAACCTTAAAAATGCTTGCAATAAATTCCTATACACCAAAAATTAATTTTTCTAACTGCCAGACTTAATTAATCTGAAAGAAAATGAAATTTGAAGAAATTTACCTTATTTCTCCAACACCGAATTTTCTGAGATATTCTGCTTGAATCTGACAATTTTTGTCTTGAAATATGCTAATCTAGAGTTCTAATGCATTAATTTTGAATATTAATGCCTTAGATAAGACTACTGCCCAGAAATCTCGCTCGCCAGTTCTCCCCGACAATGCTACCTCGCATAAGCCAGCTCGCCATTCCCAGCTCGCACTTCTGAACTCGCCAATCTAATCCGACAATGGCACTCCACATAATCCACTTCGCAAATCCCACTTCGCATAGGCTACCTCGCATATGCTGCCTCGCCAAACTCTCCCCGCGAACTCTTCCTCGCATATGCCACCTCGCATACGCCTCCTCGCAATACCTCTTCGCCAACTCTATTCGCGAACTACCACCTCACGTATTCCCTTTTTGCCAAATTCTGCTCGTGAACTGCCACTTCGCACATTCCTTTTTCGCATAATACCTCTTCGCATAATGTCACCTCGCCTTTTTCCTCTTCGCCAAATTCATCTTCGCATGTGCTTCCTCGCATATGTCTCTTCGCCAATTGCCACTTCGGCAATCTTTCTTCACCATTTCGCTAGCTCGCATTGCTGGCTCTCAAAATGCCCCCTCGCATTTTGCCAGCTTGCCATAACCAGATCCTGCTGAGCTAAAACCCTTCCTCGACAACTTATACTTAACCAGCTCACAAATGAGCTACAAACATCCAAACTTCTTAATTCCTTTTGTCACTTAAAATAAACATGTAGGGGCTCAATATATCCAAAATTCAAATCATAAAGGCAACTACACTGACCATGGAGATTCTCTAAAATCACCCAGACTTACTGCCCCATAATCCATCCGAACAGGTCTGATAATTTTCACTCTCCATTGAGATATACTTATCCAAAATTCCTGAAATTTTATAGTCAACATCACAACACACAAAGAAACATTTCTCGTGTTTACACCTTTGACTCAAATTGTCTCAGTCATTCCCAGAAATTTCAAACAGATACTAAACCATTTGTTCATGAAATTACCATGTAGAAATACTAAACCAGACAAGTTCTACTCAGGGAGACATAACTCCTCACACACACAGAATTTTACCAAGCTATTTTACAGAATTGAAGATGAAAATAAATCCACAACTTTTATGTTTTACACTTTACCAAGTTATTTCTTTAAGAACATGCAATCAACCAGAAATTTACTGCATCTACACAAAACATTCATATCTTAAATTAATTAATTCTTCAGGTATACAACAAATAAAATACAACAAAAATGGCAGATATTACATTCTTCCCCCCTTAAATAAATTCGCCCTCGAATTTATAATAACCTGCCTCAAACCTGAAAGAGATTGGGATATTTATCTTGAATGCTTCGTTCACTTTCCCATGTACACTCTTCGATAGCTTGGTTTCTCCACAAAACCTTAACCATTGATATCTCCTTATTCCTTAGCTTCTTAACCATTCGATCCATAATGGAAATTGGAGTTTCTTCATATGTCAAATCCGGTTGGAGGTCTACTTCCGTTACTTGTAGCACATGAGAAGGATCAGCCACATATTTACGAAGCATCAATACATGAAATATCAGATGCACCTTGTCCATGCTAGGAGGAAAAGTCAACTTATATGAAACCTCCCCAACCTTACTCAGAATCTCAAAAGGTCCGATAAATCTTAGAGACAGCTTGCCTCTCTTGCCAAACCATAGAACTCCTTTTATTGGAGAAATCTTTAGAGACACAAGATCTCCAATGGAAAACTAAAGATCCTTCCTGTTTGGATCAACTTTTTAGTAGTCGGTCCTTCGATATACTTTTCTCCAATTTCATCCCAACACAATGGAGATCTACATTTTCTTCCATACAAAGCTTCATAAGGAGACATCTGAATCGTGGAATAATAGCTATTGTTGTAGGCAAACTCTATCAAAAGCAAATGAACATCCCAATCTCCTCCAAAGTCTAGAATACACATCCTCAGCATGTCTTCTAGAGTTTGGATGGTCCTCTCTGATTACCCATCTATTTGTGGATGGAAAGATGTACTGAAATCAAGCTGAGTACCCAGACATTCTTACAATTTCTGCCAAAACCTCGAGGTGAACTGAGTACTGCTATCTAAAATAATCAAAACTGGAACCCCATGAAGTCTGACAATCTCATCCACATAAATCTGGGCATACTGAGAAGCTCCATAAGTTGTCTTGACTGGTAAGAAATGGACCGACTTAGTTAATCTATCCACAATGACCCATATTGAGTCATAGCCCCTTGATATTCTTGGCAATCCAACCACAAAATCCATAGTTACCCTCTCCCATTTCCATTCCAGCAAAGGCAACTCTTGGAGTAATCCTGATGGTTTCTGATGCTCGAACTTGACTTGCTGACAAGTTAGACATTTGGATACATATTCAACAACATCTCTTTTCATTCCACTCCACCAATATAAATTCTTAATATCATGGTACATCTTCGTTGCACCTAGATGCATATTATACTTAGCATGATGTGCTTCCTTAAGAATCATATCTCTTAACCCATCAACTGCTGGAACACATAACCTGGTACCATGTCTTAACATGCCATCAGCCACATTAAATCCTGGAGTTTTTTCTGATCCCACATCATCCTTTATCTTCACCAACTGAGGGTCTTTGTCTTGAGCTTCTCTAATTTGATCAATGAGAACCGGTTTGACTTGGAAATTTGCCAAAAGCACTCCTGAATCTGACAATTCCAAACTGATTCCCATATCATGCAATTTATGCACTTCCCTCACTAAGGACCTTCTACTTACTTGAATATGGGCTAAGTTCCCCAAGGACTTCCTGCTTAGTGCATCAGCTACAACACTGGCTTTCCCTGAATGATATAAGATTTCACAGTCATAATCTTTAAGCAATTCGAGCCACCTTTTTTGCCTAAGGTTAAGATCTTTCTGTTGAAATATATACTTTAAACTCTTATGATCTGTGAAAATCTCACACTTCTCACCATATAAATACTGTCTCCAGATCTTCAATGCAAACACTATTGCAGCCATCTCAAGATCATGAGTTGGATAATTCATCTCATGCTTCCTTAACTGCCTCGTAGCATAGGCTATCACCCTTCCATGCTGCATAAGCACACAGCCAAGCCCCACTCTCGATGCATCGCAATACACCGCATATCCTCTTTCACCCGACGGCAAAGCTAGAACAAGTGCCGTGGTGAAACAAGTCTTCAACTTCTAGAAACTCTCCTCACATGCATCTGACCATAAAAATTTAACTTGCTCCTGGGTAAGCTTGCTCAAAGGAGCTACAATCTTGGAGAAGTCTTGAACAAACCTCCTGTAGTAGCCTGCCAAACCCAAGAAACTTCTAACTTCTAAAATATTCGTGGGTTTAGGCCAACTAAGAATTGCATCAACCTTTCTAGGATCAACTTTAATCCCTTCTTTGCTCACTATATGCCCAAGAAAGCCCACATTCTCAAGCCAGAATTCACACTTCAAAAATTTGGCAAATAGTTGATGCTATCTCAAAGTCTGCAATACAATTCTAAGGTGTTCCTCATGCTCTTCTTTACTCTTAGAATATACAAGAATGTCATCAATAAATACAATGACAAACTTGTCCAAGAACGGCCTGAACACCCTATTCATCAAATCCATAAATGCAGCTGGTGTGTTGGTCAATCCAAATGGCAACACCAAGAACTCATAGTGTCCATATCTAGTCTGGAATGCCATCTTTGATACATCCTCATTCCGAATTCTCAACTGATGGTATCCTGACCTCAAGTCTATCTTGGAGAAATGACTTGCACCTTGCAATTGATTAAATAAATCATCTATTCTTGGCAAAGGATACTTATTCTTGATAGTTACCTTGTTGAGCTTCCTGTAGTCTATGCATAGCCTCATAGAACCATCCTTCTTCTTTACAAAGAGTACAGGTGCTCCCCACGGTGAACTACTGGGTCTAATAAATCCTTTGTCAAGCAAATCTTGCAATTGAGTCTTCAATTCTTTCAACTCAATTGGTGCCATATGGTAGGGAGGAATAAAAATCGGACTCGTGCCAGGTAATAACTCTATTCCGAACTTTATTTCTCTATCCGGTGGCAAACTAGGTAATTCTTCAGGAAATACATCCGGAAACTCATTGACTATAGGAATTTGTTCCATCCCTCTCACTTCCTTATTGGTATCCCGAACATAAGCCAAATACCCTTGGCAATCCTTTCTCAACAACCTTCTTGCTCCAATGGCATATATCAAATTGTATGGAACTTCGCTCCGCTCCCCTTGAAACTCAAATTCCTCACCCGAAGGTGGCTTAAAGACAAGCTTTTTCCCATTACAATCTATAATGGCATAGTGCTTTGACAACCAATCCATGCCCAAAATCACATTAAACTCTAACACTGGCAATTCAATCAAATCCACATTCAAGCTCTTGCCACCTATGCTAACCACATAGGATGGATAGGAGTTCTGAACTTCAATCTCTTTCTCCAAAGGAGTAGAAACAACCAACACACTATCAAGCAATTTATAAGGCACATGCAACTTCTTAGCAAAACAGGACGACACAAATGAATGCGTAGCTCCCAAATCAAACAATACTCTAGCATTCAAAGCTTGAATCGGAAGAATACCTGTAACCACTGTATTAGATGCTTGGGCTTCATGCTGAGCTAAAGCAAAAACTCTCCCTCTGCCTCTACCCGTAGGAGTCAATCCAGAAGCCTGAGCCTCATGCTGACCTAATCCTCTGCCAGCCTCAACAGTCCTGCCCAAAATACTTCTACCTCCCCTTTGTTGCTGACTGCTGCTCCTCTCCCTGCTCATATGCACTATAGCCTGAGGTCTTCCTCCAAAGGGTACCTATGGACAATTCTTGAGAAAGTGACCTTGCTGTCCACATCTGAAATAAGCTCTTGATGTATAATGGCAAAGCCCACTATGATATTTTCTGCATGAAGGACACAGAGGTTTAGGAGCCCTGGGTGATGCAAAACTAGTTGATCCCTGAATCATCTGTGATGTAGGTCCAGGAGTAGTCCTACTCTGCTGTAATCTCCCTGACGGTCCTCTATATCCACTTCTGAAAGCTGACTGATGGGTCACTACCATAGTCTTCACCCCACTGTCTGGTTTGGAAGAACTATCAGCCTTGAACTTCTTCTTTTCAACCCTTTCTGATCTAGCTTCCATTTCCCTGTTCTCAATTATCCGAGCTTTGTCCACCAATTTGGAATAAGAATCAAATTCAAGTGCAGCTAGGAGCTTGAACAATAGAGCCACTAACCTTCTGCGGAACCGTTGAATCCGTGCTGCTTCTGTAGGTACCAAAGCAGGAGAAAATTTACTCAATTGACTGAACTTCCTGGCGTACTCATAAACACTTATGCCAGGGGTCTGCACCAATCTCTCGAACTCTAGGAACTTAGCTTCCCTCACACTCTCAGGAAGGAATTCATTCAACACTAATTCTTTGAATCTCTCCCAAGATAACTCTTTATTATCCCGAAGCATACCAGAAATGCTTCTCTTGAACCAGTCCTTTGCTTCCGCCTTCATTAAATACCCCACAAACTCAATAGCCCTTCTATCGTGAATCCATAGAATCTGAACTTTCTCTTCAATTTCTTCTAAGAAATTAGTAGGATCCACTTCACCCTTATATTCTGAGGGCTTGAGTTTGAGAAACCTCTCAAAGGATACTTCTTCCTCTTGACGTACTACCGGTGGTGGAACTACCGGAGGAACAGGGATTTATGGAACTTGCACTGGAGGTACCTGTTGTTTGTTGAGTAATAAACTCAGCTATCATTGCATAATTGCTCTGTAGCTGGTCTAACTGCTGCGCCATATGAACCACATCCACTGGTGGCATAGGAGGAACCTCATCACCTCTATTACTGCCTACAGAACCTTCTTCAGAAGGTAAATTTGGCCTAGGATGGCCTCGACCTCTTCCTCTACCGTGACCTAGAGGCATCTCGATACTGATAAGAAGAACAAACATTATCAGACTCACTACGCATACTTAATGCAGATATAAATACCAAATGAAGACACAATTAGACGAGACACAAATCCTATGCTCTGTAGTTATCTTAATCAACACTTATACTAGTGCTCATGCATCTCTATCTATCTTCTATGCTAAGGATTATAAACCTAGAGCTCTGATACCACCTTCGTCATACCCGAACTCCAGTGGTGCGACGGCCTAGGGCAAGGATAGGCTTAAGGCCATCATTAACCCGTAGAAATCACATATCCTGGATCTCATTAATATTATACATTCATATTAACTATAAATATCATAAAATAATCATTTCTATAATCCACTTAGGCATCATTCATATCTTTACCATTATTATTTCATAATTTTATCTTGTACTTTACTGATCAAAAGATGCATCTCACATCACTAAGGAACAAGAGTACCCAAAAGGTAACAATTCATACATCAAAAATATTATCATCCTCAAAGGACTAACTACGAAGCTCTAGAGTATATTTTCAATACATATTGTGTCATAACACCATTCAATGAATATACATAATCATATTTCGAAATAATTACAATGAAGGCCTCTTAGAAGAATGAGTCAAGAAGCTGTATCTTCTCTACTAGCTCCCTCACGAGCTACATTATCACCTGAAATCCATAAAAGAGGAGTGAGCCTTCAACTCAGTAAGATATGAACATGCAATAGGAAAGAAATACATATACATATATATATAATCCAAAAGAAATATCCATTCTAAGAACATGGGTAAGAATCAGAATGTGGTTAGGCTTACAAGAAACAAAAGTGCTTACAATCGAATAACACTATCAAATATCATGGTAGAACTATAGAGTACATCAGTAGCCATGCTACCTATCATAACAGAGCGCATCAGTAGTCCTTGCTACCTTATCGCAAACGCATGCTTGGCTAGACATACGCCTAGAGCTCGTGGTCCCCTCTAGGTGGAACACTGGTACAGTAACCCTACCATCTAGGTTCCCAAAATGCACAATGGACCAATGAATTTACTCTCATTGGGAAGAGCATTCTATCTATAGGGTCATATGGTTTCATCTCACAAGAAGCATATTGGTCACAAGACCATCAACATATATCATAATTTCAATCAAGTTTAAAAAGTAAAAAGCTAGTAGGAATCATGTGAACTTGATCCAAGAAGATTGACCAAGTCACTCACATAATATACATATATATGGTAATCACATGAAAAAGTGAGAAATTTCGGTTTTAGGATATCAT
>CANXYC010601907.1:0-10182 GCA_948193065.1 Aleurites moluccanus | reverse complement strand
GACTCTAAGATGGTTAAATATTCAGAAATCATGTTAAATATTATTGATTTGGAGAAAACCCTAATTTTGTATGTTTGGAGAAATTTCTTAGGAGGAGAAAATCAAATTAATTGAGGAGTTGGAGTTGAGCATATTGCTAAAGAAAAAAAAATTTAAGAGCAATTGTATAAGAGGTAAGTATGAACATTTCACTTGTTTCTTATCTCTTTGAAATAATATGACCAAGCATTCTCAATTTGTTCATCTATTTATGTATATATATTTATAATGTAAATGACTTCATCAATTTTCTTGGATCAAGTTCATATGCTTCTTGCTTGTTAAATTCGATTGAATGATGATATATGTTGATGGTCTTGCGACCAATATATTTCTTATGAGATTGATACCACATGACCCTATGGATAGAATACTCTTCCCAATGAGAGTAAATTCATTGGTCCATAGTGCACTTTGGGAGCCCAGCTGATAGGGTTTTTATCAGTGTTCCATCTAGAGGGGACTATGAGCTCTAGGCGTATGCCTGGCCAAGCATGCGTTCACGTTAAGGTAGCAAGGCTACTAATACGTATGTTATGACATGAGATCAGTTCTATCAGATGAGATTTGATAACACCATTCTTTGTGGGCGTTTTATATTCTAAATAAGAACCATGATTCGATTTGTGATATGATTTGATATTGCCAATTATTATAAGTATTCACATTCTTTCAAGTAAAGCTTGTCATTCTTTCACACTATATATATATATAAATATATGTTCACGATCATGTTATTTAGATTCTTGATTATGATATTCATATCTTACTGAGTTGAAGGCTCACTCCTCTTCTGTCTATTCCAAGAAGCTTCATTGTAATAATTTTTTTGAGATATTTTATATATTCATTAAATGTTATTATGACATATATGTATTGGGAGTATACTTTAGAGCTCCGTAGTTAGTCATTGAGGATACTGATGTTTTAATGTATGAATTGTTACTTTTTTTGGGTACTCTTGTTCCTTAGTGATGTGAGATGCATCTTTTGATCAGTAGGGAATAAAAGAATATTATGAAATGGTATAGTAAAGATAATTATATATATTATGCTTATATTGATTATGGAAATGAGTTATGCTTATATGGATTATGAATATGATATTGTAATTGATATATTTGTGCATGAGATCTAGGATTTGTAAGTTCTACGGGTTTATGGTAGTCTTATGCCTACCCTTGCCCTAGGACTGTCGCACCAATGGAGTTGGGGTGTGACAAATAGTCTCCAATTATCTTTGCAAAAAATTTCTCTATATCGCTTGTCATCTTATTTAGACTGATGTGTCAAATTCCATAGTCTTCTTATCATTTACGCTGTTTCATAATTCTCATATCATTTCTTATCAATATACAATCTATAATTCATAAATATTTGATAATACAGTACTTAGACTTTTAATATACTATAGCTTAATATTTTCAATCACCTTATCGACATCATTGCATTAATCTTTTATTTTTGCACTTTATCATTTCGACCATTAACTCATTTCCCATGAGCATATACCCTACATTTCAATAAATAATAGCTTAATATTTATTTACTTATATTTGAACCTTAATAATCAGTTAATTATACTATTATAGGGGTTGTTATTGTGTCATTTACTTCTAGTTATACTTACTCGCTATAACATGTAACTATTCTTTCATTATAATCATATTCTTAACTTTTTCACTATTCTATGCCTCAATAGCTTTCATATTCTCTATTATTTGGAATCATCCATCATACTTACTCATCATCATTGTACTCATTCTATCATCCAATCATTTATAATAACATCATTATTATTATGCCATTACTTATAACTCATATTTAAAGATGATACTTAATATAGTCAATATCAATTTATCATATATTGATTCAATCTTTACAGTAATCTCTTTTAGTTACTTTCAATTCTTATTCACTTTCAATTTACTATCACTTTCATCAAATTGCAGTAACTACTTCTTTCTATATGATACAATATATTTATACACACACATATATATAACTAGAAGATGAAAAGCATAACCGATAACGTTGATAGCTACATTAGCAGATAACTTCAATTGACCAGACGGAAATCCTATGCTCTATGGTACATTTATTAACTCATTAATACTTATGACACATATTCTAAACCTTTAGCTCTGATACCACCTCTGTCACGTACCACTTTTGGGCCGCGATGGTCCTATGGCACAGGTAGACCTAAGGTAACTGGAAACCCGTAGAACCCATGAACAATCCAGTTATCAATCATTGAATCAATCTTAACTCATTCATCAATGCTTAAATTCCATTTATTACTTATAAATTTTACAGAAATTTTGTCAGAGTTTCCTTTATAATTTTAATGCTATTCCAGACCCAAAATCGGGTCACTCAAAAAATTACACAGCCTGCACTAAAATTATTTTTACACTTCCAATAATTTACCTTCCTTATACCCTCAACTTCACAGTTTCATAGACATACATAGTTGTAATACCCTAGACTGTAGTACAGTAGACAGTAAGGAAATAGTGAATCATAGTGATAAAATGATGTTAATTAAAGAATAAATAGCTTAAAAATAGCTATTGAGGAATACAGAGGAAATTTAAGAATAATTGTTATAGAAGAATTTTAATGATGATAACCGATAGAATTATCAGTAGAGAATTTTTATATATTTTTAAGAAGTTTGTACAGAAATTAATTAAGGATATTTAGAATTAAGATTCTAAAATATTGAGAAAAAAATAATTTGAGGTTAAATATGAAGTTAGAGAGACAAATGGATAGTAAAGAGATAGAAATGATAAGAAAATCCGACTTTTGGAAGAATTTGTCGGTAGACAATTTTTAATTAATTTTGACAGTAATTTACGCAAATTTCTTTTACATAATTTAATTTTGATGGATTTTAGATTAATTAAAAATAAATTGAAGTATATATGATATTTAAGGCGAGTGAAAATGGATACAAAATAAGAGAGGAACCATGAGACGTAAATTATTGATTTTTAGAGTAAACGGGTTTCCGGTGACCTTTGGTCTACCCGTGCCCTAAGATCGTCGTGGCCCAAAAGTGGGTCATGACAATAGCATTTCTAAATCTCTTTTAAAACATGTGAATTTCATTTTAACTTTTTCCGTATCACTGTCATTATCACTTCACTATCATTATCATTAA
Source organism: Aleurites moluccanus (assembly GCA_948193065.1). Lineage (NCBI taxonomy): Eukaryota > Viridiplantae > Streptophyta > Magnoliopsida > Malpighiales > Euphorbiaceae > Aleurites > Aleurites moluccanus. Next base: position 6,971 of record CANXYC010601907.1, on the reverse strand, counting down.
CATTACACATTATAGTCATTCATTACTAAACTTTAATAGCAAATCACATTATATTTTAACATCACTTAAATGTCAATTACTTCACTGTTCATATATCACTATAGTACTTAATTATCTAATTATAGACAGTACCATGGAGCTCTAAGAATTGACACTCACAACCTTTAGAGAATAAAATTCTACCTCGATGTACTTGACATCCCAAGTCGAAAAAGAAATTGACTTGGAATCAGCTTCCTCTATCTCATCACTATAAAAATTATAAACCACTATTTGGTGAGTATAAAACACTCAGTGAGCATGTATACATCATTAAACAAGTGATATAAGTATATGGTAACAAAGGATAATAATGGTAGTCAAGTATCAATAATTACAATGAATGGATATCAATATATCCATTTTTACATGTCAAGGTTAATTAATTTGCACACCAAATGTCTTTGGAAGTTTAGAATAGGTAATAATCAAATCGATTGTAAACAATAATCGATGAAAGAATAGCCATCAATGGTAAGCAATAAGACATAAGCTTGGAATCATTGAATAGGTAAACAATACTTGTATCATGTAAGTAAGACAGATAAAGGACCATGAACATGTATAATCTCATATCAATGTCGTATCATATATATAAGACTGATCAGGCCCTATAGCTAGGACAATTAACCCTTTCCAGCTAGGGTCTCATATAAAATCAAAATGTACATTGCCGACGGTATGTACCCACTACCCGGTCGGAGAGGCAGCTCTGTCAAATCCACATGTAAAATAGGCCAATGAAGATCAATAACAATATCAAGTATTCATTAGGAATATTACGGTACAATGACTTTCGATCGATACACATGGGCTTACTTGTCAATCAATGTTAATGCATTTCATTAATTAGGTATCGATTTCTTTATTTGATACAAAGGCAATTATTCAATAATAAATATCCTAGTATACAATGAAGCATTTGGTGTACTTACTTTTAGAAACATTTGGATACATGATCAATCAAAAATAATATCATGGTTCGGTTTTCGATGTGAACAAATATAATAGGCATTGCAAATATCAATAATAATCCATAGATATGGATCATTTTAATCTTGAAGAAAATCAAAGGATAATCAATAACAATAATATGATGATATTTAATCAAGAAGGAAACATGTTCATTGGGTCAACAAATCAAGATATGAATATGATGTATATATTACTCACCTTAGCTTATGACTTGAAAATTTTCCTTTTCCTTTATCCTTGATTCTTTGCCTTATCTCTTATGGTACCCATCACATATTTTATTCATTCTTGACTCTACATATCCAATTAATTTCCATTTAGATACTATTTAATGTAGAATTACATTACTTATACTTATATTAAAGAAAATTCCTCAAATTTTCAAGTTTTAGGTTTTACCTGTAAAGAACCTTTACTGGAAGCCTGTGTTCCATTACTTATCTAAACTTATCCAATTGCTTCAATTCTTATACATACTTAAACTAGACATATTAAGCTTTAACATATCCAAAATTCACATTAATCCCATTGCTACACATTTTATGGTGTCAATTTAAACTTATGCTTATAACCAGCCCTGCTACCTTTCATTCTGCCTACAATCCTATTCTGATAGTCTATACTGTTGTATCTCATAAATCAATCTATACTTATCCAATTACTTAAATTCATTTTCCTATTGAAAATATACATATAATATTATAACATATCCAAATTTTAGAATATTTGGATCACTACACAATTATTAGTGAATTTCCAAATTTAAACTACTATCCGGAAATCTCTATCCAAACAGACGTTGTTTCCATGCCTATAATTAATTATATATTCATCCAATTACAAAAAAAAATTTGTAATCATTTATATAACATATATATGAACATCTTTCATGTTTAATGCTTTCTCTAATTCAGAATTTAAGATCCTCATATCTATAGAATTTAGTACCCTATGTTCTATTTATCAGTCAATCCGGGCATATTACACTCATAACCTAATATCTCATAAACCAAAAATCCAATTGAAAAACCCTTTTACCAAATTATATATAATATATAAATGAACACATTTTATTTTTAACACTTCTTCTAGTTCTATCTATATCATTATGTACAATAAAAATATAGTATCATTTTTTAGAAAACCTAATTCCAGGTTAGTCACAGATTTTTACTCAATAACTCTTTTCTCACTTCGAATTTTTCAAATTCCTTTTACTGAAACCTATTAAGATATTTATGTATAACTTTTATATTTTATCCATCTTCAAATTCAGTCATTAAAATTTCATATTAATGCCTATAATTTACTGCTTCAACACAAATTTAAAATCTCTTATAAACCCTAGTCCTTTCTTTACACTTTTAGCTTAATTACCTCAATTATTTGCTAAATCATGCAATAGAACACTTAAATGCAATTAAAAATGATAAGTATAGAATTATTATCTTGCACTTAGATGATTTCTTTTCCTTCTCTTTTTCTTTCCCAAAATAGCTTAACATAATCTCCATCAATTTCATTTTCTCTCTCTTCTTTCTCTCATCTCTTCCTATCTAATTTTGGTTGATTTATTTGGAAGGGTTAGAAAACTATTTCTTTGGTAACTCTTATCTAAGGTTCGGCCAACAACTTCTAAAAGCTCTCCTCTTCATCTATTTTATATATACCAAAAGTCAACTCAAAAAGAAATGAAGACAAAAAAAAAAAAAAAAGAATTCTCTAGAATTTTGCTTATTTATCACATTTTCAATTAATTGATAAATCAATTAATTATTTTCCATAAAAAATCTTATCTTCACCCATTATGGCCGGCCCCATGTGCTCCTTTCTAGAATAGGTGGGTCCCATAACTTTGTTTAATTGCACTTTATCCCAAAATTTTTCTTATTTATATTTTGACCCCAAAATTTTTTGTAATTTATTCTGTCTATTCTGTTTAAATTCAACCTCAAGTGTGGGGAGTGAAATACCTTATTTTAAGTTGTTCTATCATTTACAAATAGTTCTGGGTCATTTCTGGATCCTAGACAGTGGATTTCCATAATTATCCCTAAAGTTGCCATAAATTATGATTTTGCCATTATTCTTATTTTCAGTATTCCAAAATATTTTTCAACTCTTTATTTTTACCATAATTTCACATAAACTTTACTAACTTAATCCCCCTAGGTCTGTGTCAAAAAGTCTTAAATTAATCGGACTGCTATTTTTCCGGCAGTGTAATTACATCGGCATTTTCTGGGACAGTATCACTAAAATGGCCTGGTTAAGGCTCAAAAATTTTTGAGTATTACACTCTATCATTCTCTGTATATTTCAATAATCGATTGAGTCTATTCATGCTTGAATTAATATTATATCTATTACTATAGTCTGTTATATCCATAGTGTCTTTTGTACTTCCTTATTATTCATTGCTCTTTCTGTTGGGGTATTACAGAGCTGTTTTGAGCACCAAGTACAATGAGATGATTGTTTTGTCCCATGGAGCACTTACTTCCTTCAGATTGACATTCCTTTTTTGGGAGGTACATTTCTATTTTGTGCCTATTTTTTGTTATGACTGTCTATTTGTCCTGCTTGTCTGCTTGTCACTTTTCAGCTATGGGTTTATGAGTATTTTTCCCACACTTGCTCCTACATTGGATGCTCCTCGACTGGATGTATTCCATACTGGTATCAAATGGAATAGGGAACATAGGACGGGACAGCAAATGTTCATCCTCTTGCCCCAAACTTCCCTAAGAACATCTTGGTATGTGCCTTCTTCTTACCTTCGTAAATGATCTTTTGGTAATTTTTGTTGCATATACTGTTTATTGTGTCAATGCAGGTTCCATCTGGTTATATTCAACAAACATTTCAGATGAGTTCGGGGAGGATCCTGCCCTATCAATCCCACCATATCCTTAAGAGAAAAAGAAAACTCGTCAATCAAGGCAAGTCTCAAGTGGGCAAAGTCCAAATCTCAGCTCGAATAACATACATAGATCCATGGGAGTCACAGTCAGCTCATCATATGGAAAATGGAAAGTGTTGGTAGTATCCCACCACCGTGCATCCAATGCCTTGATCAAGGCAATGTTACTCTCAATAAGGGGTCTAAGTCCCATAAATGACACAAATCTAATTGATGCAATCGGATCCCTCAATACACAGGTACCCATACTCTCCATTTTGTAGGCAAGGCTCGATCTACCCCCTATATTCCTAATGGTCAGGTGCTAAAAGTAGAAAATAGCAAAAAGCAATTAAATAAAAGACGCATAACACAAAAAAGAATAAGAAACAAAAGAAATAAGAAAAATACCTCGATCCTGCCATCCCAAGAGAAGTGCTCCTAAGGCTCTTACAATAGATCCTCGAGATTATCATTCTCCAATGGAGCCTCATGGCTTCAGTGTCCCCTAATTAGAGTAGAATCAACTTCGAAATCCATAAAGGAAAGTTAAGAGGAAATCTAGAGAGAGAAGCTCTAGAGAGAGAAGCAAAAAAAGAAAATGAGAGAAGATGAAGAGAATGGGAGGGTGAACCACTATTTATACCTCTTCCTTTTTAAAATCTCCATAATTACCATCATGTCCTTTCACAGCTTGGAAAAGCCTGAAATTACGATATCAGGTCCATGTCAACTAAGAATGTAGCGTCGTTAGTACCATCAGAACGGTATGATTTTTCTTTATTTTCAAACATTTGCCCAAATCAGACAAGGGACACTCCTATAATTCAAAAAAAAATACCAGAAACAGAAAAATATAAAAAAAATCAGAAAAAGATCAAAATTGTCAAAATAGACAGACACATCAACAAACACTCTAGAGTGCAAGCAAAATGCACAAATCTCATTTCAAGTAGACAGAAACTCACTCGGTTGGCTACAATCACTTTTACCCTTCAAACTTGGGTAAAAGCGATGGGGAACAGATGTGAATACGTGATTTTGCACCCAAGCAAACTCTTGTCATGCTAGACTGATTTGCAATCGATCAGAGATCAAAGTCTACTAGGAATGCAAACAAACCAAATTATGCAAATCTGATGGGCGTCAACTAGAGGTCAAACCATTGTGAATCGGTTGAATCAGACCAGATAGACATTAAGACGAATCTGATGGCACCTAGGCTAGGGCTTGGAGGTAGGGCTAAGCTTATCTTGCGACATCATTAGTGGCCCAAATAGCCATGGATGGTGCCACCATCCAGGCAAGGCTCTCTTGCCAGCCAAGCCTTATGTTGTCACCAAGCTTTAGCTCATCTACCACTAAACTTCAATCCAAAATCCCACATCGATATTCTATGTAATTTTCCCATAGACTTTACCCTATAAATACAAAGCTCAATTTCAATTCAAAAGAGACCGACACAAACTCTCATTGAGTACCAGAACAACTAAGTCAAATTTTCCTTAGTTAGCTCTCATTTCTCCCTCTATTCAACATTCTTTATTAAAAGCGGTTCACTTCTCTTTGATTTTGAACTGATTTCTTCAACTCTCTTTGAGTTGGAGGAAAAAAAGACCTAGAACGACCTCTTTTTGAGTCAATCTAGAAGTAATCAAACCGAAGCATGTCATAGTGTAACCAAATTCGATTTGAATCATGTCGTAGTGCTAAACTTATTCAACTAAAGTGGAACTCTGATTCGAGCGAACCTTAAGAAGTCATCCCCAAACCAAGGTATCATGTTCGTACCTCAAAATTAAAAGGAACCACGAAATCAATCTTTACTTAAAATTGAATCAAACCCCCTTTACAAGAATGGAGAACTACGTGGATTTTGATTTTCATTCAACGAGATATGCAGGCAAGCTGTTTCATAGTTTCAATAAAAAAAAAAAACACTTTTTTTTTCTTAAATTAATCTGTTTCAATACTGTTTTAGGGAATATGTGGTTAACCTAGAATTTTCATTGAGGACTAGAGTTAACATCCCCTGTTATTGGCTTTTTAATGTAATAAACTCTTTTACTTTTTGTCTTTTATTTTATGAATGCTATATTACTTACTTTATTATTCATGCATTGTATATTTGTCATCTTATCAATGTTATTCTTATAAACTATTCACGAAACTTTATTTTCATAAATCAGTTATTAAATGGAAAGCCAAAATTTGAGTTATTGTAAACTGAAAATATAGTCCCCGAACTCAGTTTCGGTTCGAAGATCTAGTGGCTTTATCCTTGTGCTATAAATTGGAGTCAAATGGTTTTTTTTTCCTTAAAAATGAATGTGGCAACTCTATCGATTTCCGAAAATCAAAGAAATAATTTGGCTGAAACTACCTTTAGTCCATGGAAATTTGCCCCCTTTTAATATGAGCATCTCAGTGCTCGGGCGAGGCCTCACACCTCGCTGATCACTCCTCTACTCCATTATTCAAATCTAGCAAAGAGTTGTTCCTAGGAGGTTGGTTCAAAAAGTGCACTTTAAACTGTGCTTTCTTCCTCTTAGATATTATAAACTTCTTCTTCTATCATTCTTTCTAGAGATTTATCATGGAGGGTAGGCAAGTCTTCTATTTCTTCATACCACTCTTCTTCGTCACTCTCTATTGGTTTTATCTTCTCTAGATTATCCTCCATATCAGCTTCATATCCATCAAAGTCTATGAATTATATTTCTTCAACTTCTACTTTTTGATACTTATGAGGTGGGCTATCCCCTTCACTCACTTCTTCTTCCCTCTCTCTCTTTGAAGGAATAAGTGACTTGGATTCAGATTTGGTCATTTTTGGTAATATGAACTTGTTAGGCATAATAATTAAGTTATTTTTAATTCATTTTAAGTAGAGTTTACTATAAGTTTAATTATATTTTTAGTTAATTTTAGCTTATTTTAATTAAGTTTTGAATTATTAGTTGTTAATTGATTTTAGAAAGATTTGATAATTTTAGTTTAAATTTGAATATGATTTCTTTTAGTTATGATTTTGATAAATAAAATATTTGAATTT
>CANXYC010601817.1:0-11720 GCA_948193065.1 Aleurites moluccanus | reverse complement strand
TTCTCCAATTGAACCTCTCTAACTTAAGTAGATCATGAGCGGTATCTTGCCACACATCATGACCCCCAAGTAATCAGAAATTACTAGTGGTAAGCAGAAACCCTAACACATGGACAATATTGTGCTACTAGTCCCTTCAAGTCCCTTTACCAAGTTCAGTTTAATGTATGGATATTGTGTTAACTCCACTAAGTTGGCTGCACCACACTTAGCCCGAACAGTAGTTCCTTGTAATCTGAGCATCATTACTAAAATGATTTCCTTAGAGACCATCTCTAAGTACTATCCACTTTGGCTAAAGATTTCCAGTAATGTTTTCATACAAGAAGCCTTAGGTAAAACCCTCCTTCTAACAGGAGTTATGATATCTTTTGTTGACTACTTAAATATCTACGAGCGTGTCAAACTATACTCAAGGCCTACCCTTTAAGCAGACCCTTTGAGAGAGTTAGGCGTGGAATTAAAGTGTAGCATCTTCACTCTAGATCACTCTTAAGCATCTCAAGTCTAAGGACATTTGCACATTTCCATGCAGAGATATGTCATTAACATTGTTTAGATTTCCATATGACTATCTCCTGCGATCACTACGATGTACTTACTACTCCTAGTAAGCATCCACATGCTATACTCAAACATCCCAATGTCAGCACCTTTATGAGATCAAATCAAATAGTATACACATGTGCCAGTCTTTCCAAATCAATAATGTCCATTCTCATTGATTCTATGACTAGGGAAATTTAGGTTAAAACATAATTGCATATGATAAGTATCTCACTATCATGATCTCATTATGAATGCCTTCCATGCTATGTTTATACCATGGACTTTATTAAACAGTTATACAACATTACTCTAAACAATAATAAGTACTGATTAATAAATAATGCCATTTTATTAATATATTTCTAAAAACATCATTACAATGATTGTCTTTAGAGCACCTACACTAACAAGCTACTCATACACCCAGCATTCCTAGTTGTGGGTTTTGTGGTCGAAGACATGGAGGGGAGTGTTGGAGACAGACTAGTGCTTGTTTGAGGTATGGCCAACAGGGCCATTATGCTAACAGGTGTCCATTGAGGGCTAATCAGTAGCCATCTGTCACGGTTTCTCAGCCAGTGGTTCGGGAGAGTCAGAACATAGGCAGAAAGGCTTCAAGCAGAGGCAGAGGTAGGGGGAGGACAAGCTCCCAGTGGTAGTCAGGATCCAACTGGTAAGGGTCAAGGCAGAGTGTTTGCAGTCAATACTAAGGAGGCCCAGAGATCAGACAACGTGGTTACAGGTACTATCTTGATTCAGAATGAGATTGCAGATGCCTTATTCAATTCGAGTGCTACTCACTCTTTTGTGTCACCATATTTTGCACCTAAATTGAATAAGGAGATGAGATTGTTAGATGTGCCTTTGATAATTGCTACTCCTATGGGTGATAGTGTTGATGTTGATTATTATTACCCTGAATGTATGATTAAGATCGATGATAACATCTTGCATGCTGATTTGATTGAGTTGCCTGTGTTAGAACTAGATGTTATTTTGGGTATGGATTGGATTAGAGTGTGTATTGATGCAGATTGGTAAGGTAATTGCTTATGCTTTTCATCAGTTAAAGAAGCATGAAGCAAATTATCCGACCCATAATTTGGAGATGGCAACTATGATATTTGCATTGAAGATTTAGAGACATTACTTGTATGAATCGAAATGTGAGATATATACTGATCATAAGAGTTTACAGTATATATTTTAGCAGAAGAATCTGAATCTTCGGCAGCGCAAGTGGGTGGAGCTACTTAAGGATTATAATTGTGAGATCTTTTACCACTCGGGAAGGCCAATGTAGTGGTTGATGCACTGAGCAGAAAATCGATGGGCAGTCTAGCTCATATTGTGATTAGCAGGAGGCCATTGATCCGAGAGATGAGATAGTTTGCAAATTTGGGAGTGGAGTTGGAGTTGGGATCCCAGGTTTGAAACTAGGCTCTGATAGCCTAATTTTGGGTGAAGTCACTGTTACTTGATGATATTAAAGTGGCTCAGGACAGGGATCCTTATCTATTGAAGCTCAAGGGAGAGGTACATAATGGGAGGATGATAGAATTTACAGTAAAGGATGGGGTACTGAGATATGGGAAACGCATATGTGTACCAGATTTTGATGGGTTACGGGATCGGATTATGAGAGAGGCTCACTACTCAGCATACAGTGTACATCCAGGGATTACCAAGATGTACCATAATCTGAGGGATGTGTATTGGTGGCCTAGGATAAAGAGAGATGTAGCTCAGTTTGTGTCCAAATGCTTAGTCTGTCAGCAGGTTAAGTTCGAGCATCAGAAGCCATCAGGACTACTTCAGGAGATAGAGTTGCCAGAGTAGAAATGGGAGCAGGTTACTATGAATTTTATAGTGGGTCTACCGAGGACTAGCAGGGGTTATGACTCCATATGGGTGATTGTAGACCATTTGATAAAGTCTGCTCATTTTCTGAAGGTTAAGACCAGCTACACGGCAGCTCAGTACGCACAGTTGTATGTGGATAAGATTGTGCGACTTCATGGAGTTCCTTTGATGATTATTTCTAACAGGGGTACACAGTTCACTTCTCAATTTTAGCAAAATTTTCAGGAGGCTATGGGTACCCAGTTACGGTTCAGTACTGCTTTCCATCCGCAGACTGATGGGCAGTCGGATAGGACAATCCAGACTTTGGAGGATATGTTGAGATTGTGTGTTCTGGATTTTAAAGGTAACTGGGATTATTATCTACCGTTGATTGAGTTTTCCTATAACAACAACTACCACTCTTCTATTGGTATGGCTCCATTTGATGTACTATATGGTAGAAAATGTAGATCTCTAGTGTGTTGGGTGGAGCCAGGAGAGAAGCAACTAGAAGGGCCAGAGTTGATTAGAGAAACTATGGAAAAGGTGCCTATGATTAGAGAGCGGATGAGGACTGCCTTCAGTAGGTAGAAGAGTTATACTGATCCGAAGAGAAAAGATATACATTTTGCAGTTGGTGATCATGTCTTCCTTAAGGTCTCACCGATGAGGGGTGTTATGAGATTTGGAAAGAGGGGTAAGTTATCACCAAGGTTTATAGGCCCGTTTAAGATTCTTAAGAAGATTGGTAATGTGGCCAATAGATTGGCTCTTCCACCTAGCATGAGCCACGTGCATCCGATTTTTTATATCTCTATGCTGCGGAAGTATGTGTCTGATCCATCATACATATTGGAGGTTCAGGATGTGGATCTCAGTGATGACTTGTCTTATGAAGAGCTTCCAGTGGAGATCATTGATCGGTAGGTTAGACAGCTACGGAATAAGGAGATTCCGATGGTTAAAGTGCTCTGGAGAAATCAGTCCATGGAGGAGTGTACTTGGGAGAGTGAGCAGGAGATGAGGAGCAAATATCCATTCCTGTTCCAGCAGTGAGGTATGTATTTATTTAAATTCGAGGATGAATTTATTTGTAGGGGCAGAATGTAATACCCTATAAATTCATAACTCACATGCATGATTTAGATCTCAGTATGTGATTCAAAAATCTTGAAATGATGGAAAATAATTTTAGAGACACAGTTAGAAAGCGAACTAGTTACTTTTCCGGAAAGCGGCGGTGTCGGGAACACTGCCGAGAAATTAGCAGTCTGGTTAACAGAAGAATTTCTGAAGTTGACCTAGGGGTAAAAGATCACCATAATGCATGTGTAATTTTGGTAAAAAGAAAAAAGTGAAAATAATTTAGGAACACTGAAAAAGTAACCAATGGCAAAATCATAAATAAATGAAAGTTTAAGGTGAATAGTGGAAATGGGTTCGTCGGAGTTACAGAGTGACTCTGGAACCATTTTTATAAATAAGTATAAATTAAAATAAGCTTATTGACTCCCTACTTTGAAATCCAATTCCTGACAGAATTGACAAAATAAATTACATAATAAATTACAGAAGAAGTTGGAGTCAAAACCTAAATACTTGGAAACTTAAGGACTAAAATGAAATTTGCTAATTGATTTTTGTATATAAGCCAACACTTAGCCATTTTCCAACCATTTCTTCTTCTTCTTCTTTCTCATCTTGGCCGAACCACCACCACCACTTCTTCCTCCATTTCCACACAAATTTCCTAAGGAAAAACCATAGAAAACTTAAATACAACACTCATTCTACCATTTCCCATCATTGGATTGCTTGGAAAGCTAAAGAATTTCAAGGAAAAATCCTTCAAAGATTTCGGCCATTTCTTCATCTTGAGCTAAGGAAGTTGTTTGTTGGATTTAATGGTTTAATTATATGATATTTAGGTCGAATTAGACGGATTTAGAAGTTAATTGCATCAATTGATGCTAATTGATAGAAATACGTAATTTTCCTAGCTAAATTAAAGTTGTAAGAAAGTGTTTAATGATTTAGTATTAGATTATGTTAATTGATATTAGAATATGTCAATTGGATATGAATAGGCAACCAATTGATGGATTGTTTGATGTAGAACACAAATTGTGACAAATTGTGCTATTTGGCTCCATTGGTGGTTTTGGGTGAAAAACTATTTTTCAAAACTATTTGGAGGTTTAGGTGAGTCTAATAACATTTCATTTGTGTTGAAATTGAAATTTGAAACTTGGTTTGAAAGCCCCATTTTGGCCGAACCCTTGGTATTATTCACATTGCCTATTGTTGTTTGATTTTTGTCTTGTTTTCCATAGCCAATTTGAGCCTTTTTTTTATGTTGTTTATTATTGTTTCTTTGATGCCTATGTTGTTATTGCCAATGTAGCTTGATGTTGGTTGAATTAGGCAAGTCAATTTTGCACCCTAACCTAACCTATTGGCTTGCCATTATATGCCCACCATGTATTTAATGAAATGCCTAGCTTATTTTGCCTTTGGCCTATTGTTTGCATTCCATAGGCCTACCATTTGAATGCCATTGTTGCCAGTGACATTGGCATACCAATTGGTCTACCATTTTCCGTCATCAAGCCAACTTTTGTTCCATGTCTTTCTTAATTGCCAAACCATTTGTCATTGATTATATGTTACCTATAGCATTGCCATTGATCTTATTGATAATTGATTGACTAATATTGAGCTTATTTATATAGAGGATACCATTGTTGCATAATGGTATCCATCGAGATGTTGTTTGTTGATATTGTTCCTAATGTGGCTTGACAGAGCTACCGATCCGACAGGGTAGTGGGGAAATACTGTCGGTGATGTGCACATTGTATTACTGATGCCCTAGCTAGGAGGGGTTATGGTCCTAGCCATAAGACCTTATCAGTCTTATGCTCATTGATATTGATATGCTACTGGAGACCTATATGTTCGTATATGGTCCATACTGATTACTGGAGATTGTATGATTTCATACAGTCCATCCCTTTATCTGTCTTTCCATATGATACCGAGCCTGTGTTTCATTCTTTGACTATACTGTGCCTATTATAGATTCTGTTTATTGTTATCCGACTTATTGATACCATTACTTCATTGCTACCTACTGTTTTATTGTTGATGCATATAGATTCACTGAGTATCTTATATACTCATCTTTTATTTGTTTACCCATTTCAGGAGAGGTGTAGAGTGCAGAATCCTGTTGTCTGTCATCCGAGGATTTTCGCCAGCATTACTGATATATATATTTTGATTTGTATTATTATTTTGATGTTCATAATCTAGCTACTCCATGGGGTATGTATGGGTTAGCTAAGAAATAAACATGTATATATGATATTTGATGATATATAAGTTATATGATGTTTATATGGATTATTACAGCCAATTGCAGAAATTTACAAAATGATTTACAGACTAACAGAATGAATGGTAAATAACTAAAATGGATAATATATTGTGTTTTATAGATTGTGCATGTGATACTGGGTTCCACGGTTGTCGGTCACCATTGGCATCTCCTGTGCCTTAGGACCGTCGCGATCCGAAAATGGGTCGTGACAGATAAGAAGTTAATTAAAGAATAAATGGGTCAAATTAGTTTAATAAGATATAAAGAGAATATTCAAGAACAATTTTTATAAAATAATTAATATATATTTAATACACCCAAAGGACTCTATTCACCCGAAGACTATAAATGAGAGTTGGTATAAAGAATTAATAGGAATGAATAACCTCTATTCTTTTATTAATTTATATCCTTAAGCATTTAAGTCTTTTTGAGCTTACTTTTGAGTTTTTAATTTGTAGAAAGTATTAATTTCTAATCTTCAAGATTGTTGAAGAGCAATTAATTTTTGAGAGTTGGGTTAAAATTAAAGAATTAATTTTTTTCTCATCTCTTGTAATTCTTTTGAGTTGTGTGTGAGCCTTTATTGTAAAAACACATTGTAAGATTTAGTATGACTCTAAACACTTAATGTTTGATCTTGTACTTATGAAAAGGATCAAGGATAATAAAATTTTCAAGTGTGGTCTTGAGGAGTGGACGTAGGTTTATTTTTTGCCAAATCACTATAAATTCTTATGTTAATTATTTCTTCCTTCTCCTCACATTTAATTTTTATTTGTTGTTAATTTTTTAAACAACCAATTCACCCCCTCTTGGTTGTCAAGGAACTTTCAACTCTTCTTCGTAAGGACTTGATCATTAATGTTGATCCTTCTGATTTCACTCTTGTTCCTTGTAATACCCTAAAAAAGCCTACCATAATTGAATGTTATTGTTATCAGTTTTTAGTTTGGAATCATCGAAATAACTAAAAATAATTTTTGAGACACAGTTAGAATGCATATGAGATACTGTCCCGGAAAACGTCAATGTGAATAACACTGCCGAGAAAATAGCAGTCCGGTCAACAGATGAATTTCTGATTCTGACTAGGGGATAAAGATTCATATAAATATATGTGTAATTATGGTGAAAAGAAAGAGGTGAAAAATATTTAGGAACACTGAAAAAGTAAGTAATAGCAAAATTGTAAATAAGTGGAACTTTGGGGTATAGTGGAAAACCGACTGTCTAAGTTTTAAAATGGCTCTAAAACTATTTTTATAATAAAGTATAAATAAAAATAAGCTATTTGAATCCTGATTTGAAATCTAATTCTCAACAGAATTGTCATAATAAATTACAGAAGGAAATGTGGCAAAAGTATGATTTATGAAAAGTTTAAGGACCTAAATATAATTTGTCATTTTTAACTTAGTATATAAGCAACACTTAGATATTTTTGGTCATCTTCTTCCTCCCATCTAGCTTGGCCGAACCACCTTGCCAATAATCCCACCATTTTTTATGCTTTTTCTTAAGGAAAAACTAAAGAAAACTTGAAAACCAACTTTGATCTTTCCATTTCCAATCTTAATTTGCTTGGGAAATCAAAGAATTTCAAGAACTACCACCTTTGAAATTTTGTCCCACTCACCACTGAAAGGTAATTAAGTGATTTGTTCGATTTTATAGTTAATTTAAATGTATTAGATGATGAATTAGAAGGGTTTTATGGTTAATTGCATCAATTGATGCATTTGATAGATTTTTCCCAAATTCCTAAACTTAGGTCGAAGTTGTTTGAATTGAATCTTTGATTTAGTGTTAATTAATGTTAATTAAGCTTAGAATATGTTAATTGGATGCTAATGGATGAATTATTTATGGTTGATTTGATGTAGAAAATCAAGATTGAAAAGTTGATAATTTTGCCTCCTTTGAAGCTTTAGGTGGAAAATCAATTTTCCTAGATCATTTGAAGTGTGAGGTGAGTTTAATATGCATCATTTAACATGCCTAAAGTCTTGAATTCATGATTGAAAACCTCCTCCATTTCTTCATGTTTGGCCGAATGGGGTGGTATTATTCATGCCATTGAATTTTGCTTATTTTTCCTTTGAATTTATAAGCCAATTTGATCCTTTTGATTGTGTTTATTGTTGGAAAATTGATGCCTATTGTGTTGCCAACATTGTGAGTTGTTGTTGATTAGATGGGCAATGTTAGAGTTGCACCATAACCTAGCCAAATTGTTCATGCTTTGTTGCACACCAAGTATTTGATAAAATGTCTAGTTCAATTTGCCATAGGCCTATCACTTGTTCACCCATAGGCCTACCATTTGAATGCCATCATCACCAGCGATATTGGCATGCCAATTGTTCCAACCTTTTGTTCATGTATGACTAACCTATATTCCATTCCGTTGTTAAATGCCAAACCCTTTGCCATTATATAACTACTTGTTATTGTCATTCCATTGTTTATATTGCCACTTGAATTGAATGATATTGAGTTATTGATACTTGGTGATACCATTATTGTTTAATGGTATCTATTAATTTCTTCTATACTTTTTATGGCTCAAATGTGATTTGACAAAGCTACCGCTTCAACAGGGTAGTGGGTACATACTGTCGGCAATGTGCACATTGTATAATGATACCCTAGCTGGGAAGGCTTAACAGTCCTAGCCATAAGACCTGATCAGTCTTATGTTCACTGATACATGATGATACATGTTATATGCATTTCATGGCCCTATATTTGTCTTATCCATATGATATATTTTTCCTTGACCTGACTATTACTTCTACAGTCATCTACTGTAACTTGATTATGTATTCTGATATTTTTGAGTAAACTGATATTATTGTTTTATCTGCCTATCTTCTATTGTTATAACAGTTCATGTTTATGATCGATGCTTATTAGATTCATTGAGTATCTTATATAATCACCCTTTCATTGTTTCTCCTTTCCAGGTGCAGAGTAGGTAGGCAGATTCCCGACTATTGCTTCCCGAGGAATTCTGCAGTGTAATTATTTAAACACTGTATTTTATATGTATATATTTTTAATTGCTCCATGGAATGTATGATGGCATAGTTAGATGATATATATATATATATATGAATGGCATATTATGGAGTATAATTAATGATATGGCATGATATAATGATTGTTACAGCCACTTGCAGTAAACTTTACAAATAGATTACAGAATGCTAGAATGAATAGTAACTAAGTAATTGATTAATAAATTGATAGTAATTGATGATTGTATGTGATACTGGGTTCTATGGGTGTCGGTCATCTTTGGCATCTCCCGCATCCTAGGACCGTCGCGTTCCGAAAACGGGACGTGACATTCCTCCTGCTTCTTAGGATCTTCCTCCTTTTCCTTCTCTATCTCATGATATCTTTTGATTTTTCAAGTACATAACTCTTATGGCATATTTATATATGCTTGTTGACATTTTCTATTGCAATACATATTTTTTTTGCTTTATTTTATGTTTATAATTGAATATTTTAGTACATTTTGGTGATTAGCCATTTGGTCCTTTTTTATTGGTTAATTTTTTTATTTTAGTATTTTGGCCATTGAATATTTTGATTATATTTTGGCCATTTCATTTTGGATATTATTGGCTATATTTTAAGCCATGAATGATACATATATGATTTTTTTTTAATCTTATGGATTATGATGTTTTTATGAATTATGCATATAATGCTTAACTATGTGGTCTTATAAATTGCATTTATATAGGTCTTATCATGAATATTTATCTTATCACAGGTAGTTTGAACTCTCTTTTTGATGTTTGACAAAAAGGGAAAGAAATATACGGATGATTTGCTATAATTATAATATGGATGTTATGGATGCTTTGTATTTGATAATATATGATATATTTATAAATGGATGTTTTGCTATGAGATAATTATTAAGTGAAAAAAAAAATTGATTTTTAAGTTTATTTTGCTTGTTAAATGATTTAAAACTTTTTGATATCATTCTTATATTTATGGTTATGCACTTCAAATTGGTGCTTAAATTTAGCAAAGATACTAATTGGATAATGAGTATTTGAGCTAATATAAGATGGCTTGGATTAAGAGAGAGTAAGGGCAATAATTTTATTGATGTGAACTTTAAATGCTTGATCTCTAGTAGGTTTTATTATGTAATATATACCATTTTGTAGTATTTTTATTAATTTTATATATTTGGAGAACCTATTAAAATTTTAATGAGAATGTTGAGAATTTCAGAAAATTTCTATTTTGGATGCTACAGGATTTTTGTGATGCTAATTGCATGGTCTTAAAGACATAGTTTGGTAAAGTATAACATAAAAGTTGTTAATTTATGTCTTAGTTATAATTCTATAAAATGGTTTGGCAAAATTTTATGTATGTATTGAGTTGTGTCTATTTGAGCAAGGCTGGTCTGGTTGAGAGTTTCTGCAAGAATGCAGTGTCTGTTTGGAATTACTAGAAATGACTGAGGCAGAATTAGCTGAAGTATGAACATGAAAAATGTTCCTTTGGGTGTTGTGAAGATGTCTGTAAAATTTCAGAATTTCTGGATAAGTATGTCTCAATGGAGAGTAATTTGTATCAGGGTTGTTTGGATAGATTTTGGGGTAGAAGTCTAGGTGACTTTTGGAGAGTCACTACGGTCTGTGTATTGATTATTTTGATTTGAAATTTTGATATGTTGTGCTCCTGCATGTTGATTGTAAGTGATAAAAAAAATTAATAGGTTTGGATATCTGTAGCTAATTTGCGAGCTGGCTAAGTGTGGGATGTTCAGGCAGGAATTGAACTTAGAGGAATTTCATTGTGGCGAGCCAGCAAAATGCGAGGAGGCATTTTTCGAATTGGCAATACGAAGTGGCATAATGGCAAAGTGGCGAAGTGAGTTTGCCGAAGTGGCAGTTGGCGAAAAGCTAAGGCGAAGAGCTTTGGCGAAGAGGAAAGGCGAAGAGGATTTGGCAAAGAGAGAATATGCGAAGTGGCAGTTCACGAAGAAGCGAAGAGGCAAAGAAGCATTGCCGAGGTGGCATATGCGAAGAAGAGTTGCGAGGAGAGTCTGGCAAGGCCACATACGCGAGGTAGCATATGCGAGTTGGAATAACGAGGAGTCAATGCCAGATCAAGTTTGGCGAGCTGGAAGTGCGAGCTGAGAATGAGAAGTAGGAATGGCGAGCTGGCTTAGGCGAGGGAGTTTTACTGAGGCAGTTTGGAGAGCTGGCTAGTGTGTTTCTGGGCAGAGGTCTATTTAACCCCAGCACCCTCAGCAGCGATTTTCACGATTTTTCTCTTCTTCCTTCTTTCATAAATTCAATCTTTTTCTCAAATTTGTTCCATTTTATATTCTAAGGCATTAATACTCAGATTAATGCAATAGACTTCTAGATTAGTCTATGTTAAGGCAAAATTATCAAATTTGAGCAGTATTTGCAGAAATCTCAGTTTGAAGGAAATAAGGTAAATTTTCTTCCTAAGTTATTTTCTTTGGATTTATTTAAGTCTGTGGGTTAGGATAATTAATTCTGGATATATATAGAATTTATTTCTAGTGATCTGAAACTATTAATGGTAATTAATGTGGGAGAAATTTGGAGGTTGAGACTGCCATAAACAGTAACTCCGGAAATTTAATGCAAATTAAAAGCAGTTTTTCTTTAAGAGATAAATGAAATTGTTGTTGGGAATTAAGAATAGGGATTCTAAGATAATTAATTATTAGAAAAATCATGTTGAGTATTATTGGTTTGGAGAAACCCTAATTTTTGTATATTTAGGGAATTTCGTAGGAGAAGAAATTCGAAATTGATTGAGGAATTAATTGAGCAGAATTCTAAGAGGAATTTAAGAGAAATTTGTATAAGAGGTAAGTATGAACATTCTATTTGATTATTGTTCTTTAAAATTAAAATGACCA